>CAUZXS010000655.1:175000-192500 GCA_963585895.1 Sepioteuthis lessoniana
TACTGTATGTAGAAAGAAAGAAAGAATATTATATTTATGGGGAAGAAAGAAAGGAAGAAAGAAAGAAAGACAGAGTATTGTAGAAAGAAGAAAGAAAGAAAGATGGAATACTGTATGTAGAAAGAAAGAAAGAATATTATATTTATGGGGAAGAAAGAAAGGAAGAAAGAAAGAAAGACAGAGTATTGTAGAAAGAAGAAAGAAAGAAAGATGGAATACTGTGTGTAGAAAGAAAGAAAGAATATTATATTTATGGGGAAGAAAGAAAGGAAGAAAGAAAGAAAGACAGAGTATTGTAGAAAGAAGAAAGAAAGAAAGATGGAATACTGTATGTAGAAAGAAAGAAAGAATATTATATTTATGGGGAAGAAAGAAAGGAAGAAAGAAAGAAAGACAGAGTATTGTAGAAAGAAGAAAGCAAGAAAGATGGAATACTGTATGTAGAAAGAAAGAAAGAATATTATATTTATGGGGAAGAAAGAAAGGAAGAAAGAAAGAAAGACAGAGTATTGTAGAAAGAAGAAAGAAAGAAAGATGGAATACTGTATGTAGAAAGAAAGAAAGAATATTATATTTATGGGGAAGAAAGAAAGGAAGAAAGAAAGAAAGACAGAGTATTGTAGAAAGAAGAAAGAAAGAAAGATGGAATACTGTATGTAGAAAGAAAGAAAGAATATTATATTTATGGGGAAGAAAGAAAAGAAGAAAGAAAGAAAGACAGAGTATTGTAGAAAGAAGAAAGAAAGAAAGATGGAATACTGTATGTAGAAAGAAAGAAAAAATATTATATTTATGGGGAAGAAAGAAAGGAAGAAAGAAAGACAGACAGAGTATTGTAGAAAGAAGAAAGAAAGAAAGATGGAATACTGTATGTAGAAAGAAAGAAAGAATATTATATTTATGGGGAAGAAAGAAAGGAAGAAAGAAAGAAAGACAGAGTATTGTAGAAAGAAGAAAGAAAGAAAGATGGAATACTGTATGTAGAAAGAAAGAAAGAATATTATATTTATGGGGAAGAAAGAAAGGAAGAAAGAAAGAAAGACAGAGTATTGTAGAAAGAAGAAAGAAAGAAAGATGGAATACTGTATGTAAAAAGAAAGAAAGAATATTATATTTATGGGGAAGAAAGAAAGGAAGAAAGAAAGAAAGACAGAGTATTGTAGAAAGAAGAAAGAAAGAAAGATGGAATACTGTATGTAGAAAGAAAGAAAGAATATTATATTTATGGGGAAGAAAGAAAGGAAGAAAGAAAGAAAGACAGAGTATTGTAGAAAAAAAGAAAGAAAAAAGAAAGAAGGAAAGAAAGAAAGAAAGAAAGATTAAATATTATATTTATGGGGAATAAAGAAAGAAAGAAAGATGGCGTACTGTATGAAGAAAGAAAGAAAGAAAGAAAGAAAGAAAGAAAGAAAGAAAGAAAGAAAGATGGAGTACTGTATGTACAAAGAAATAAAGAAAGAAAGAAAGAAAGAGTATTGTATCGAGAAAGAAAGAAAGAAAGAAATAGAGAAACAAATGAAAGAAATAGTTTTAAAAACTAGAAAGAGAAATGAAAAGAAATAAACGACAAAAAAAGAGAAAATAAATATTGATCCGGAACCGGAACCGGAAAAGGAAAAGAATATAAATTTCTGGTCCGGTGGAATTTCTAGCCAGTCACAATGGAACATTCCCCTATTTTCTAACATAAAACATCTGTTTATGAAATATAAGAGCCTTTTCATTTACAACAAAGCGTTTCGTCTTTTTCCCCTGTCCAATTAATCAATATCAAAAACAAATATTCACAGAAATAAAAATTCAAATCTTCATTTACATTGGAACTTATTCCTACTGACAATAAACTTAAGACAAAAGTTGTTGAAGTGAATCAATGTTTTATCACAGTAGCGACAACTTTGGCTTTGGATTAATTTACTCAGAAGCAATCTCATTATTCAAACATTTTATTAATGTTGACCCGACAAAAAAAAATCACGAAATAGAGGGGAAAACCTTTCTAACAGTTCTGTGGATCTTGTTGCATGTGGTATTAAGATCTTGTTACATTTGACGTTTGGATCCTGTTATATGTGGTATTTAGATCACGTTACATGTGGTATATAAATCTTGTGGCCTTTGGTATTTAGATTTTGTTACATGTGGTATTTAGATCTTGTTACATGTGGTATTTGGATCTTGTTACATGTGGTATTTGGAACCTGATACACTTGGTTCTTAGATCTTGTTACATCTGTTATTTAGATCTTGTTGCATGTGGTATTTGGATCCTGATACACTTGGTTCTTAGATCTTGTTACATGTGTTATTTAGATCTTGTTGCATGTGGTATTTGGATCCTGATACACTTGGTACTTAGATCTTGTTACATCTGTTATTTAGATCTTGTTGCATGTGGTATTTGGATCCTGTTACAAGTGGCTTTTGCATCCTGTTTGCATATGGTATTTAAATCTTGTTGCTGGTGGTATTTGGAACATTTGTACATAGAGGAATCTTGATGTTGTAATGACTAAAGTGCTGGACAGCAACCTCGAAGGAAGTGAGTTTGAATTCCAGTCATGCTATTACGTTCACTATCGGAATAAAACCCTTATCCATATTTACCTAACCCCTCCGCTCGGGCAGGATATGACACAAGGTCAATTTTTTAAGCAGAGTTTAACAGGTTTGAATTCAGAGTTTTCCTTCTCCTAGACTAGTTGCCTCACCAAAGCTGAAGAAGCTAGTTTGCCCTACTATTTACCCATAGCTGGAGGGAGAATAATTGGATTCATACCTTTCTCAAGGGTATTAGTGCTATGTGAAATGCAGTCAGTCTCGTCCAGGATTTGAAGATGCTGGTGGCATGAAACCCTTATCCTCTAGTCATGCATTAAATTGTATTCCAGCTGTTCTTCGAGGTTTGGTTTTTCTGTTTTAATGGCATGTCAAACTTCTGGGGTTATTTCATGTCAAAGACATCCTTGCGGAACTGCAGTGATACTATTTAACTCATAGCTGTGTCTTCGAGAAGGATGACTTTGGCATTAAATAACTCACTAAAGTTGATATGCCATTAAAAACGAGGAAATTGTAGAAAATTAAAAAGGATCAGAAGACCAATTGCCATGTGACAGCAAAAAAAAAAAAAAAAAGAAACACTAAAAAATGTGTAAAAAATTACTTTGATACAAGTTTTGCGATATTTTGCTAACTGCATTCTTTTGTCGTAGTTTTGAAGTTGAAGAATCATAATGCTGAGCTCGCCTGATACTCTCCGAACGTTACTTGCCGGGTTTGCTACAATGGCCTCGGAATCCACAATTTGACGCCTTGAAACCTGAGTGAATTTTCTTCAACCATCAGGGTACTGTTCTATGATCAACTGCTCCTTCAACTTTCTCTCAACTTATATATATATATATATATATATATATATTTAAGATCCTTTCAAGTTTTCTGATTAGTGTCTTAGTTTCAGGTTGGAATTGGTTGATGAATTTCCCAAAATTGTCCCGGGCGCTTTCGGACCATTCATCGGCCATAATATATATATATATATATATATATATATATATATATACATTGTGGCTTCTGCGGCGTTAAGGTCCAGTTAGAATTCGTACCTTATATTGCCGAGTGTTAAGCAAGAAGGTATCAAGTACCATTTTTTAAAGTCTTTAGTATGACTTGAACTGGGATTGAAACTAGGTCTCCCGGACCATTGGCGAACACTCTACTCACTAGATTGGTGGGGGGTAATGGCTGCCCTACCAGACTGCGGCCTCGTATTAAACGAGTTCGGACTCCAGTACAATGAACGCAATTGCCTAAACTCAAAGCATAAAACAACTCCAGACAAGTTGACATGCCGATAAAACCTAGCAATCAAATCTTGGACGAGGCTGCGAGGGTATAATTTCGCGGTAATTACCTTCGGAATGGCATGAATCTCTTTTGCCCTCGGGTATGTGTAAATAGTTGCGAAGATTAGGTTCTATAAAAAATGAACCAAAATTATGACTCCTCAGTCATCCGGGGCTGTAGAATACATCGACTGCATCTCTGCCGAGGGGTAAGACCCCTCCCCAACGAGGATTTGACAATAAACCATCTGATGGTGAGGCTTCAGTAATTCTGGAGCTTTGGGGAAATGAAGATTACCCATTCCCAACCATTGCTCCCAGGTCTACTATGGTCTGAAGTGATAGCACCTGATAGGATCCAAACTGTGTGTAAAAAAATGGCTGATTTTAAATTGTAGCTGTTATATAGCAATACTTGAAACCATTTAACTGTGGGCAAAAAAAGGGTTTAGGCTTGTTTAATGATGTTATCTACAAAATGTTTTTATAAATCTCATATATATATATATATATATATATATATTCAACATATATGTATAAAGAGCATTTTGCATTAAATAAACTACAATAGTTGATATGTAATGGAACCCAACCAAACCAAATCCTATATATTTAATATATATGTATAAAGAGGATTTGGCATTAAATAACCTACAACGGTTGATATGCCATAAAACTAAACCAAACAAAATCATATATACTTGATATATATGTATAAAGGGGATTTGGCATTAAATAACCTACAATGGTTGATATGCCATAAAACCCAAACGAACCAAATCATATATATTCAATATATATGTATAAAGAAGATTTGGCATTAAATAACCTATAAGGGTTGATATGCCCTAAACCTAAACCAAACCAAATCATATATATTTGATATATATGTATCAAGGGGATTTGGCATTAAATAACCTACAATGGTTGATATGCCATAAAACCAAACCAAACCAAATCATATATATTTAATATATATGTATAAAGAGTATTTGGCATTAAATACCCTACAATGGTTGATATGCCATAAAACCCAACCAAACCAAATCATATATATTTAATATATATGAATAAAGAAGATTTGTTATTAAGTAACCCACAATGGTTAATATGCCATAAAAGGCAAATAAACCAAAACAAAAATGATGTGACCAAAAGAAATACAATTAGTTTGCAATTTGTAATGTTTTAATTTTTTAATATTTCTCACGTAATTTTGACAAGGAGAAAATATTTCTAAAAGGATTTTTTTTAAAGTAACAAAGCAGGGCTGAATGGTTCATATTCACATGTTTGAATTTCTAACAGGGTTAATGAACTCCATGTTCATTTACAATTTTATTAGTGTTATGATCAAGGGGAGGTTCAAATGATGACACGACACAGAAATAAGTGATAAGAAATATATTGAAGGAAAATAGTACATACACAAACGATTGCTGGCAGAAACCCCTCCTCAGCTTAACAATCAGGAATATTACCGCTCTTGGTAACGGCTCGCTGAGACTCGACTGAGACAGAACCGAGACTGCGACTCTGACTGCGGTATTTGTTCCACGCCCCACCGAACGTGAAAGTGTGGCACAAGACCTTTTTTTTTGGTGGGTCCAGGCGCAGGGCCGGAGCCCACACGCGCCCGGCATTTCCCAAAATGCCTATGGCTCCCTCAGCATTCCCCTTATAATGGGTGCCTCAGGCGCCAGGCAATCCCCCGAAGGGGGTAGAAACCTGTGGGGATGGCTCCCTGAGGCCGTAGGAAATCTGCCGAGACACACTCGGCCAGATCCGTGCCGCAGCCAGTACGGCCGGCCTAAGTGTGACCTAACAACTGGAGTGGCGCAGTGTTGTTACAGTCGCCGCTCTTGCTGCGACTGAGACTACGACTGCGCAGAAGAGAGCTCAGTTGTTAAATGTCACATGGGGACGAGTCCATCTAAAGGGGACACCCCAACAATTAGTAATTGCTTTGTCCTAAAATGTAATTTGGAAACACATAACTGCATCGTTTGTCTAAATTTCTGACATGAAGCTGGATCATTTTTATCACTTAAAGTATTCGAACTGTTGTCTTCATCTTCATCGATATATTCACAACGGTTCGGCAAATGCGGACTCTCGAGTTTGACATGATATACCCGAAGAAGCCCGAGGGACGCATCGGCCGAAACGTTGTGAATATAACAATGAAGACAATAGTCCGAATACTCAATGCGATAAAAATTATATTTATGTTAAACTTATTTTAAATTTGGCACTGGATACCAGTATTTTATTTATTTATTTATTTATTCATTTTGATTTATTTTATTTATTTTCTAAGATTATAAAAAGAGGAATACTTAGCATCTGTACATCACTATCTGTGTTTTTATCTTTTGTTTTCTTTCAAATTTGCACAGAAATAATTTCGCAACGCAATAAATGTCTTCATAGTAAATTAAGATATTAAACTAAGTAATGCAAAAACTTGTCCAAATAAACTTGTCAATGACTTTATATATCGATGTATTAATCGATTTTTATTTTATTTTATTCATTGTTAACGTAAATGTTCAAATTACTGTAATGTATTTGGAGGAGTGACGTCTCAAATTCTAACGTATATTTTTACCATTTATTTCTATTGTTTATGCATTTTTGAGGATTATTTTATCGTTTAAACAGTTTAAAATGGTTTAGCATGAATAAAAATAATAATAATAATAATAATAATAGTATATGCACAACCCAGCACCTGTACTAGAAACAGACCCACACAAACTCCTATGGGAATTTAACATACAAACGGATCACCTAATCCCGGCCAGAAGACCAGACCTTATAATAATCAACAACAAAAAAAGAGAATTTACAAAATTGTCGACTTTGCTGTCCCGGCGGACCACAGAATAAATCTGAAGGAATGTGAAAAGAAGGATAAGTACCTTCACCTAGCTAGAGAATTGAAAAAGCTGTGGAACATGAAAGTAACGATTTTGCCAATTGTGATTGGTGCGTTAGGCACAATAACTAAAGGATTATTAAAAGGCCTGGAGGACTTCGAAGTTGGCGGACGGGTTGAGACTATCCAAATGACAGCATTGATGAAAACGGCTAGAATCCTGAGACGAGTCTGGAGACTTGAGGAGACTTGCTATCACTTAGACTCCAGTGAAAAATCATCAGCTAACACTGATGTGAAAAACTCTAAAGGAGTAAATAATAATAATAATAATAATCGATAAGACGCAACAAAAAAGCAAATGTAGACTATGCGATGACAGAGATGAAACCATCAATCACATAATAAGTGAATGCAGCAAATTAGCGCAGAAGGAAGATAAGACTAGACACGACTGGGTCGGCAAGGTGATCCACTAGGAGATGTGCAAGAAATTTAAATTTGACCATACGAACAAATGGTATATGCACAACCCGGCACCTGTCTTAGGAAATAACACACATAAACTCCTATGGGACTTTGACATGCACACGGATCACCTGATATATATATATATATATATATATGTGTGTGTGTGTGTGTGTGTGTGTGTGTGCAGATATATACCATTCCACTGAAACTATTTAATCCATAAGTGGGAGCCTGACAGGTACTCCTACTCTAGACCAGAAAGAGCCAGGGAATCATGGTGACTAATGGGTAACTCTTTATACTACTGAACCTCAACACTGGAACCTCACTGCCGGATACATTACAAGGTTATAATCATGGTCTTTGTTGAAAAACATGCTGGACAAACTTGTCGTGTCAAGATCCTGGATCCAAGGAAACGTCTTGTAGAATCCAGTCATCACACCCAAGACTTTTCAACAGCTCCCGCGCCTCTGAGGAAGGTTTTTGAGCCAGAGACTAAAAGGACTGTCTGATGTAAAATCTACGACTAGTGGGCCAGGCTGTCAACATCCCATCTTGCTAGGCCATAACAGACTGAACCTCGTGTGTCAAAGACGAGGCTACTTCAGCACAAATTGAATTTCCTCTAACAACTCCACTGCGCATGCTCGAAGGACAGTTCTGTGTCCACCAACTATTTCCAAGCTCTGTCGTAATGGAAAAGAGGAAAAGTGACGGGTAGAAGATGACACTGGAAGTTGTAGTCCCTATCCTGTATGGAAGCGGTACTAGATAATGATCGTCTAATGTTGACCCGGGGACAACATTATTCACCAGCACCCATAATGATCATGCAGCTTTCTCCCAAGACAGCACTGCTTGCTCCACATGGACAGAGGTCAAGAAAAATTTGCCTAAACAATGCTTTCTCCTACACCCCAATTAACTGGCCGCGATCAACGCGTTTCTCCAGCGGTCGAAGAACAAGGAAAAAAGGTACTTATTAAAACAGGTTTGAAAAACTTATTGGATAATAATATATAAGTAAATAAATAGATAAATATCTCTTTCTCTATTTATCTATCTTCCCCACCCTCTCTCTCTCCCTATATATATATATATATATATATATATATATATATATATATCATACCTTTGCTGAAACCGCTCCGATCGTGCCTGTCTGCCCCGTATCGACCTTATTAGTCACGAACGAGTCTGCAGTAGGCGTAGACCAGCCCCTACTTGATCTTCGTTTCACGATACCAAGCCATGAATATATACTTATATATATATGTATGTGTGAATGTTTGTGTGTGTGTACACTGCCTTCAATTTCTGTTGAAATCTATCAATCTTCAACTATATCAAACCGCTGAAAAAATTTTTTAAATTGAAAAAATCCTCGTCAGGTCTTATCTCTAATAATCGAACAGCAGATGAAAATAAAGTCATAATCAAGATTAATAATAAATCCAGACCCCACACCATTATTACGTAATAAATTCGATTAGTAATTGTTAGACGCTAATGTTCTGACAAAACTCTCGCAAGAAAACTATCTTTCTACTGTACAATAGTAACATACAAACAATGAATGGATCATTATATATATATATGTATATATATATATATATATATATATATATATATATATTCATTCTTTCTGTCTATTTCGTTCTTTTGGGGGGGGGTTCTTCTTATTTATTCATTTATTCACTCTCTCTCTCTCTTCGTTTTCATTCATTTTTCTTTAATTGTTTTTTTTCTCCTTCTTTCTTTCCATTCTTGCCTTATTCATTTCATTCCACGTCAAGCCACTTTCCCCAAATCAATACAAGCAGAATTATTAATACTATTGTTATTGTAATATAATCTGTTCACCTTTATATTAACTGGCCCACATGACGCTATTTGACAATTAATTGTGCGTAACAGGGACTCCTATATCCCAAGACAAAGACACCTCCCCCTCCTCCACCTCCACATCTTTCTCCTCTCCATTTTATTCATTCAATTGCTGAAGCACCCGGCTATGCCAGGTAAAAGGTGAACATTTTCAAGGCAGACACAGAAAGACTAACAGACATACGGCTGAAAAACTTCAGAGGCTTATTGGTTTAGTTTCGTTGTGTTTTATGCCATATCAATCTTTGTGGGTTATTCAAAGCCAAATTCTATATATATATCTTTTAAGAAGGCTCCCTTTCCAATAGCTACTAGACCGAGGTGCAGGGGAGGGTGCCACTCCTTTCCCAGGATTGCTCCACTTTACCCTTGATACATACCTTATATTGCTGGGTGTTAAGCAAGGAGGTAACAAGTACCATTTTTAAAGTCTTTCGTAAGATGCGACCTGGGATTAAACCAGGGTCTCCTGGACCATTGGTGAACACTCAACCCACTAGACCAGTGAGCTGGAAATATATCTATTAAACTTTATATCTAATCTATAATTCTGTTAGTGTGAAAAAAAAAATAGATTGTACAATTTGCAAACTCTACAAATTGATATCTGGGGAAAATAATTCAGTAAAAAAAAGAAAAGACGAAAAACACACGTGCTACTTGAAAATAATCGAGCTGCATGTATGTCTAGTCCAAAGAAAAACACCGACAGAATTACCAAAGCTAAAACGTAACAAAGTGCTCAATATATGAGATAGAGCTAATATTGTGAAAATAATTCCTACATTGCCAAGAGCGAGTCTACCAAGGTTTCACCAAACGGCTCTTCAGGATCGCACTAGTCACAACTATATATATATATATATATATTGAGAGTGTTGGTCATGAGTAAATCACTATGTGGTTATGTGTTGAACTAAATGCAATATAATATAGAGAGTGCTCAATATCTATGATAGAGCTATTATAATAATAATGATAATAAATAAATATATATTATATATATATTCAATCCATATATTTAATCTCCAACCTAAGGTTTCTTGAAGTTTATAACAACATTCATCCTATTTACCAACCCCTCCGCTCGGGCAGGATATGACACAAGGTCATTTTTTAAGCGGAGTTTAACAGGTATTAATTCAGAGTTTTCCTTCTCCTAGACTAGTTGCCTAACCAAGGCTGAAGAACCTAGTCTGTCCTACTATTTACCCATAGCTGGAGGGAGAATAATAGGATTCATACCTTTCCCAAGGGTATTAGTGCTATGTGAAATGCAATCAGTCTCGTCCAGGATTTGAACTTATATCGCCGCGTCCATTTCCTACGATGATAACAATTACACCACGGGCACCTCCACAAAAAAACATTAACAACATTCATCAGGCAGTTAAGAAGATGGAATGAAATTGAAAATAGAAAATGTGACAAAATACAGACAAAAAGCCGTTAAGATTTCGTTTATGTGTGGTTGTAAGTGTTTGTGTATGTGGGTGTGGGTGTATGTGTGGATGCCTGTGGATGCATGTTTTTAAGTTAAGTCAGGCCAGGAACTTAAAGCGTTGGTTATAGTGAAAATGGGTAACGAATGTGTATACATTTGTTTGGTTGACAGTGGGATAAATTATCATCGCTGCAAGTTGTGAGGAATGAGTGAGAATCTGATTTGTAAACGTGTATGGTGGGCAAGAGTTACAATGGGTATAAGTAAGGTTATATTGTGTCGTAAATGTGTTGGTGTAATATATACGGGGGGGGGATTTTATTATGATAATAATAATAATAATAATTAAATGAGATATAGCGTAAGAATTGTATATTATGGATCTCATAGGTGGTATGTATGTAATAAAATAAAAGGGGTAAATAATATCAAGGGGGTTAAATAATATCAAGGGGGTTAAATAATAAATATGTGTGTAATAAATTGTTGTAATGCTAATAATAAATGAATGAAATATTGCGTTAATATTATATATTGTGGGTCTTATAGGTGGTGTGTATGTAATAAAATGAAATGAAAGGGTTTAAATAATAGATAATGTATTTGCGTACGAAGATGATTATAACTGAGGGGTTGGGTGTCGTCATTGAAAATTAAAGAAATTGATTAGATAGCGGTTTTGAAGGTTAAAGGTTGTTGTTGGTCCGACTAGAGAAAAGTAAATATTGTAAAATGAGTTGGTCAGCAAGTGATTAAAAATCTAGTATTCAGGTTTAAAATAAAAACCTGAACACTAGATTTTTAATTCATATTCTTCTGCTCTACACGTGTTTCAGACTTTACGTTTTCTTCAGTTGAATTAAATGGTGAACTGTTATTTCTATAATAAATATTGTTTTGATAGGTTGTTTTGAATTTGTTTGATTCTAGTTTTTATGTCAATGAAATAACTATCTGTGAAGACCTCTGGCTTATGTTTTGTTTTGTTGATATATATAATTATGCATTTTGTGTGTGCCTGTGTGTGTGTGTGTGTGTGTGTGCATACGAATACATGAACGTACACTTATATGGACATATATATTTCTAAGTGTATTCGGTTGGGTTTTCCTCTTTTGCTCTTTCTTTACTCTCCCTCTTCCCCTCTCTCTCTCTCTCTCTCTCTCTCTGTGTACACACGTATAGATGTATGTATACGTAAGTGTACATATATGTATATGTTTTAAGGACACTGGATGAATTTAATGAATGTGAGAATGCATTTGACCCACACATAGATGTATTAGTAAGCTAGTCTCCGTGTGTATATGTTTTTACGTGTGTGTGTGTGTGTGTGTGTGTGTGTGGTTACGCTCTCTTTAAGGCTGATTTAGATATATGAAGTATTTTTTCTTTTATTTAGTGTAATGAGTAGTCATCAGTCTGGTAATCGGCATTATCTAAATCTCCTTTGCTGCATTTATAAAGGGGTTTTGATACATAAAGTTTTCTATTTTCTGGTAATTCAATGTTGCTTTTACGTAAATAGACTGTTGTTCAAAGCTTGATTCCAGCCAATGTATATCTTTTTACAGCTTGTGCATTTGATTATGTTGACTACATTTTTTTAATTGCCGCTTATATTTCTGTTTATTATGAATGTTGTTTTCGGGTTTTCGAAAATAGAATATTTTCTTTCTATAATTACATATTCTGCATCTTTTATTTTTGTATTTTTGAAATTCCATGCGTTGTGTGTTGTCCAAATTTAGACGAGGTTAGTGTGTGTTTTAAGTTTTTTGGTTGTCGTTTGCTTTTAATGATTTTTGTTGTATGTAGTATGTTTTTAATTTTGACATTGTTTTAAGTAGACCTAGATTCTTTATCATTTCTGCGAATAGCTCTCAGTTGTTTTTATTGTATGTTAAGACAAACGCTAAGCCTTGTTCGTTGTTATGTTTTTTGTTGGGGAGTTCATAGTTCTTTTAATGTCATCTCTTCTGCTAATTTGAATTCTCTTTTTATAAGTGTCGTTGGATATCTTCTCTGGTAGAGGGTTACGCGTAATTCTTCGAGGTGGTTTTGTTGGAGGTTTTGGTGAGATCCTACGTGCTAGAGTGAAACGGTTGGACTTTTGATAGTTTTTAATGATGACTTGATTGAAGGTATTGTTGCTCGGCCACAGGGATCCCTTCCTCAAACATTACGGGTCGACACGCGCGTTGTGGTGAGAGGATCTTACTATGACACTTTCATTTAAGTGTCAAGGAGTTGGCTGGCTAAATTAATTAAATGAAATTAATTAATTTTATTAAATCATGATAATTAGTATTTTATTAGAAATAAATTCATTTTGGGTGTCCAAGTATTTTTTGAGAATCGTGTATAAAATAAGTACAAAAAAGTTTGAGATCCGATCAAAACTTGTTGACCAATAAATCTGTCCCCCAAAAATAAACATCCGCTCACCTGCAAAGAGCTGTCAAAAGAGCCATCGGATTTCAAAGCATAAACAAAAAAAAAAGTATTTTTAAAATAGCGGATAATTTGGGTTGGTGTCACCAAGTTTAGCACAAGACCTTGAATCACTAAATCATTGGTCAACAGGACTGCTCCTTGTAGCCCTTCCCGATGACTGTGGCTGATTGGCCGATTGTCTGAACCAATCAGGGGCAAACCGGGGGGATTGTTACGATGATAGCCATTGGTCGGCAGTCCCCATTGGCTGACCAGTCAGAAACTGATTATTCGGGATTCGGGCCCATAAATAGAGGACACCCAAAGCCAAAAATTGAGTTGGTTCAGGAATTCACCGCTTAAAGAACCAAATCCGTTGCCATTGCATTCGCCATTTTGACACTGCCTAATTGCAGTTAAAACTCCGTCAGTCCACTACTTTCACCCCCAGTTCGCGGTGTATGATGAAAAATTATTTAAACAACTGTGTAAATAAACGTTTGTTACTGTTTATAACAAACGCCTTATTTTCGTCATTTTTTAAATTTGCTTGGCAACTTTTCCTTCTCTCCAACTCGAATTCCAACTTTCATCGACTGGACCACGTCCATCTTCTCTTTCCTCGGATCTGAAAGCAACGTGGGCGTGGAAAGAAACAAAGAAAGACCAGTCGACACATGTGGTAATCACGAGACCAGCGGCCAACTAGGTGTCGTGAAGCTATAGTACCACATTACCTCTTTGCAGAGGTACAGTCGGCGTTTTCCACGACCCCATTCGACAGGGCGGTTCATGGGCTAACCAAGATAGTCTCATATAATGTGACTAAATGTTTATTTTTTAACATAGTCTCTCTCACGGTCTACACACTTCTGCCATTGGTGTTGCCGTGCTTTGATCCGATTGGTTAAAAAATTATCATTTTTGAAACCTTTTAGCTCACCCACCCATATCAAAATAGCTTCGACTTATTTTATTTTTCAAACCAAAGTTTACTTTACAAACTTCGTCAATAAAAAATTGGCATCAAATAGTTGCAATGGTTAATTGTTACCTTTTAAGGCATCCGTCATTCTCACGAGACATGTGCTTGCATCAAGGCTTTGGTTTGGTTTGGTTTGGTTTTAGAGCATATCAGTCATTGTAAGTTATTTAATGCCAAATCCTTTTTATACATATATATTAAATATATATGATTTGGTTTGGTTGGCTTTTATGGCATATCAACCATTGCAGGTTATTTAAAGCCAAATCCTTTTTATACATATATATTAAATATATATGATTTGGTTGGGTTGGGTTTTATGGCATATCAACCATTGCAGGTTATTTAATGCCAAATCCTTTTTATACATATATATTAAATATATATGATTTGGTTTGGTAAAGTTTTATGGCATATCAACTATTGTAGGTTATTTAATGCCAAATCCTTTTTTTACATATATATTAAATATATATGATTTGGTTTGGTTGGCTTTTATGGCATATCAACCATTGCAGGTTATTTTATGCCAAATCCTTTTTATACATATATATTAAATATATATGATTTGGTTTGTTAAATTTTAATGGCATATCAACTATTGTAGGTTATTTAATGCCAAATCCTTTTTTACATATATATTAAATATATATGATATGGCTTGGTGTGGTTTCATGGCATATTAACCATTGCAGGTTATTTAATGCCAAATCCTTTTTATACATATATATTAAATATATATGATATGGCTTGGTGTGGTTGTATGGCATATCAACTATTGTAGGTTATTTAATGCCAAATCCTTTTTATACATATATATTAAATATATATGATATGGCTTGGTGTGGTTGTATGGCATATCAACCATTGCAGGTTATCTAATGCTAAATCCTTTTTATACATATATATCAAATAAATGATTTTCAAAACACATTTCGTAGATAACATTTTTAAATGAGCCTAAACTCATTTTTTTCTCACAGTTAAATGGTTTCATTTATTTCTATCTAAGACGAATAATCCTATTTACTATCAATCTTTTGTTTGCACACAGTTTAATGTTTCCAAGTATTGCTAAATATCACTAAAAACTCTATTAAACATCAGTCATTTGTTTACACACAGTTAAATGATCAAACAGTTCTATCTCAAACAATTCAGTTTAGCATGTCAACAAAGTTAAATGCTTCCAAGTATTGATCTGTATCACTAACAATTTTATTAAACATGAGTCATTTGTTTGCACACAGTTAAATGTTAAAAAATAGTTCTATTTCAAACAATTCCGTTTACCTTTAGTACACAGTTTAAATGATCAAACAGTTCTATTTGACCCATCGATAGGACCCTGTCAAGTGCTAACACTCTGGACCAGAGTGGACATGGGAGCAATGGCAATAAAGGGTAACTCCGCATTCCCCAAAGCTCCAGCATTACTCGAGCCTCACCATCAGATTGCTTACAGTCATTTCAGGATATTCGTAAGCGTTTTATCCATTTATCTTTCTTTTTTTATTTGATTCTTTAACCCCCAATGCCAAAAATTCTCTAACGCCCCCGGAAAAGCGGTACGTTTGGGTTCTAAGAATTAATGGCATATCAACCTTCATGAGTTATTTGTAGAATAACAGTAGTACTATTAAACTCATATCGGGAAGGATATGTTTGTGTATATCTTCGCCAATTGTATGAGTCTGAAAGTAAATATAATAGCATAACTAGGATTCGAACTCACTTACTACGATACCACAGTCCATAACGTTAGCCACTACGTAATAGGGGAACTGGCTTATTGAGTACAAATATGGTCAGGGGTTATTGTTTACTTACATGTTTTTCCGCCTAGATTTGGAGAATACAAGATGTTACATAATGAAAGTTTCAAGATGGAGGCAAGATTATAGTGAAAATTCCAATGGAACCTTTTACTTCCTTTCACGTTTTTTTTTATTCCTTTTCTCACTCTATCATATTTTCTGTTATTCATCTCTCTCTCTCTCTCTCTCTTTCTCTCTCTCTCTCTCTCTCTCTCTCTCTCATTATCGTCTCATGTATTTCTTTGAATTTTCGCTATTTCTTTTTATCTTGTATATATATATATATATATATATATATATATATATATATATATATATATAGTTTGGTTTGTTAGGTTTTATGGCATTTCAACCTTCGTTGATTATTTAACGCCAAATCCATTTTTATGTAAATAATCTGTTCTATTTAAAATAATTCAGTTTATCATAAGTACAGTTTAATTGTCAAAAACATTTCTATTTCAAACTATTCAAGCAGTTATATGTAACAATTCAGTTAAGTGTAAATACAATTTTAATGTCGAAAAACAGTTCTATTTGAAATAATTCAGTTAAGCATAAGCACGCAGTTTAAATGTAAGTACGGTTTAATTGTCAAAAACATTTCTATTTCAAGCTATTCAGTTTACTCAATCAATTCAGTTTAGCATAAGAATGCTGTTAGTTTTCTTTAACCCATAGATAGGGCCCTATCAGGTGCTACCATTCCGGGCCAGAGTGGACCTGGGAGCGATGGCAATGAAGGGGTACTCCGCATTCCCCAAAGCTCCAGCATTGCTGGAACCTCACCAGATTGTTTAGAGTCATATCTAGGACACTCGTTGGGGGTGGCTCTTACCCCTCTGCAGAGAAGCTGTCGGTATATTCTACAACCCCAGCCGACTGGGCAATATATATATATATATATATATATATATATATATATATATATATATATATATATATGAGTGTGTGTGTGTGTGTGTGTGTGTGTGTGTAATGGGTAATGTGCAAGACTTTTAAGTCGTAGTCAGAGGGTTTGAACTCCAGTCGCACTATTGCGATCTATTCCGGACTAATACCCTAAAGAAAGGTAAGAAACCCCTAATCCCCCCCCCGCAGGTGGTTAAATGGTATCACTTCGAAAAAGATGACTTTGATATTAAATAACCTGAAAACCCATTAAACAAAGAAACCAAAATAAACCATCGATCTATCTTTCTATCTATCTTAGTTTGACAGTTTTCCTATCAATCGATCGAAAGATCGATCTATCTATGTCAGTTTGACAGTTTTCTTATCGATCGATCGATCGATCGATCGTAAGATCGATCTATCTGTCTTAGTTGAACAGTTTTCTATCTATCTATCTATCTATCTATCACCTTATTCATATCTATCTATCTATCTATCTATCTATCTAAGTCAATTCATATCTATCTATCTATCTATCTATTTCCGTTCGACTGTTTTCCAATCTATTCAATATATCAATATACTCATATTTATGTATCTTCCTTTGTCTTTCTCTATTTCAGTCTATTTATAATAATCTCTCCTTTTTTTGTCTTTCTCTGTCTGTCTGTCTGTCTGTCTGTCTGTGTTCGCCAATTGACCGGGAGACCTGGGTTCAATCCCAGGTCGAGTCATATCAAAGACTCAAAAAATGGTACTTGATGCCTCCTTGCTTAACACTCAGCATTATAAGGTACGGATCAAGGGTAAAGTGGAGCAATCCAGGGAAAGGAG
>CAUZXS010000655.1:197500-352500 GCA_963585895.1 Sepioteuthis lessoniana
TATCTATCTCTGTTCATATCTATCTATCTATTAATCGATGTTTATATCTATCTATCTATCTATCTATCTATCTATCTCTGTTCATATCTATCTATCTATCTATCTCTGTTTATATCTATCTATCTATCTATCTATCTATCTCTGTTCATATCTATCTATCTATCTATCTATCTCTGTTCGTATCTATCTATCTATCTATCTATCTATCTCTGTTCATATCTATCTATCTATCTATCTATCTATCTTCTTCTTATATAACTTTATTCTCACATCCTGTCTTTTCCGTTTTTTTCACTCAGTGTTTCTTTGTTCATTTCTTTATTTTCCTCTTCATTCATTCGTTCATTTTTCATTGCATCCACACGATTTTAAATCTTTAACGTCAGCCGTTTCTTTCTATAACACTTCCTGTCTGTCTGTCTGTCTCCCAAATTCTGCCTATCAATTTACAACTTATATCTCTATGTAACCTCTCGCTTTCTTTTACTAAGTCTTCATATTTCGTCGTCATTCGTTCTCTGTTCAAATCTCTTCGTTCCTTTCCTCGAACCATAAGGGCTTTACATTCCTTGACTCTGCCTGTTTTCTCTGCTCAGAACATAAGAGAGTTCCCTTCCCCCATTTGCAGACCACTTCTATTATCTGCTTCTTCATATCTGTGGAATTAATGACCTCAAACATTCACTTCAATTCGAGAAGTGTACAATGTCAGGAGTGGCAGAGCATGCTGCAAAAGGTTAAAAGTGTGATTTTGTTTACGTTTTTCTTTTTTTTCTTTTTTTCTTTTTTTCTTTTTCTTTTTCTCTTTTAATTCTTCCCGGGTGTGCTGATTGAAATATAGTTACTCGTTAAGACACTTAATTTGCCCTAAAGAAAAGGCTTAGTATAAACAGATAGAATCATCAACGGGAAGTCAGACCCTTCCCTCATTAGGAATATTCTTGATATGATTCTAAACAACTTCCGAAGATGAAATTCCAATTCTGTAGCTCTGGAAATTATGAAGTCACCCCTTGATTGCCATGACATGACTCTTAGTTCCATGGTAGTTGTTTTTGTTAGGGTCCCATCTGTGCGTCAAATAAATGTTTGAAAATTATTCGTATCAGATAGGAATACTTCATACGGTGGGCATAGTATTTGGATTAACAATGGTTACTAAAAAGAATACTTGTTTACCAAGAACTAATTTGTTATATATTATATAATTATATCATTAATTATGATGGCAATGATGATATTGTATATGCATAAATTATACGACAATTTATGACAATATATATAATTTATATATATAATTTTGTATATATATTATTATAATAGATGACATATTATAAATATATATTATTATAATTATTATATATAATTTATGACATTATATATAGCAGTCACATTATATATATGGCAATGACATTATATATCCAAAAATTATACAATTTATGACAATATATATAATTTATATATATAATTATACATATATATCATTATGATAGATGACATATTATTAATATATATTATTATAATTATTATATATATAATTTATGACAATATATATGGCAATGACATTATATATGCATAAATTATACGACAATTTATAATAATAAATATAATTTATAAATATAATTATATATATATATATATATATATAATATATATATATATATATATATATATATACTATATATATATATATATATATATTATAGATGACATATTATTAATACATATCATTATAATTATTATATATATAATTTATGACAATATATATGGCAATGACATTATATATATCATATAATTATATAATTAGTTATATGAAATCTTACAATTGTTTGAAAAACATAGGAGATTAATAGGATTAATTAAAACCATAAAACTCTGTTTAAATGAATAATTAGAAGTAAATTATTTTTGAACTTAAAAAGTAAAAATTTGCTACTTACCAACAAGTTTTTGCTCTATGTTCTTTTTATTTTTTATTTTTTCGTTTTATGAAAAATAAAAAAAAAATAAACGTGAAACAATTTGTTATAGACGAAGTTAGGGAGCTTATATATGGATTACTTTATATATATATATATATATATATATATATATATAATATATATATATATATATATATAAATGTTTGTTGTCGGTCCAAAGAAAGAATGAAAATAAATTTTTAAAAAATGGTAGGTCGAGATGTATTTTTTTTATTTTATATATATTAATTAAATTAGCATGACAAGAAAATTTGGGTCTCACCAGCAGTGCATACTGTGATCTCTGCCATTAGAGATCGAACCTTCAACACCAGGATGAAGAAACGAAGTTCTACCACTGGACCACCAGTCCATGAAATACATTCAACGAGTTATGGTAAGAATGCGTGACCACATTATTTAATGTGTCTTGAAAGTAAGTATTTACCTTACAGAGGGCACGACCACCTCTAAGGCTACGTCTTCCCAAGTCGATCTAATGCATCCTTAAAAACTATAACCTCATGGAGGACAGGAATTAGCTTATATATAATTAGAGGAAAAAATATATAATTAAAAAGAAAAAGTATTTCAAGATACATGAGATCGTGTGGTCGCTCATTCTTACCATGATTCGTTGATTTGGCATCACTTACGTGTGGCATGGACTGGTGGCCCAGTGGTAGAATTTCGGTTTCTGCATTCTGGTGTTGCTGGTTCGATCTCCAGTGGTGGAGATCACGGTAAGCACTGCTGATGAGACCCAGTAAGGTCGAAACACCTGTTCCGTATGTTGCATAAGGGTGTTTGCCGAATTTTCTAGTCATGGTAATTTAATTAATATATTATCAATTCCTCTATCGGTTAAAAGTCAAGAAATTGTATTCCATTTCGCTTTTTCTAACTCATCAGGAGGATTTCAATATATATAGTCATCCACAGACAGACTGTTTTGTTCTATCAGAACTCTTCAGTGTAGCTAGACACGCAGGACGCTTGAAGCCGGGATCGAAACCCGTCTAACTTTACGTCAGACAAAGTTTCAGACCTTTCGGCCACCCAGCGGACCACGTTGGCTAAGGGAATTTTAAGGTATTTATTTTAGCAACAGCAGCAGCAGCAGCCTTTGTTTACATTTTTTTTTTTAATACCCTATCGGCTACCAGAGTGCTCGATTCTTTCGAAGAGCTTTGCATTACGCTAGCGGCGGCCGACAATTCCTTCGCCAGAGAGCTCAACCCCCATGGGGGAGCATATATATATATATATATATATACGTGTGTGTTTCTGTGTGTGTGAATACAAAAAGATGAATTTGTCTATAGTTGACTATTCTGCCAACGTTAAACGTTTCGGTTCAGCTATAAATAAGTTTGTACTTTGAATGCTTTGTTTTTTCCTAATCTTTTATTTATATATCGTCGGATTCATTTACATTTTCTCTGGTACACCAATACACACACACACACACACACACATATATATATATATATATATATATATATATATATATAAATGTGTGTGTGTGTGTGTGTGTTTTAAATTACCTAGTAAATCAAGCTCAGCAAAAGTGCTAAATACAATTCATACACAGCAATATGCAATTAATATCAAATAAAGAAAAAAAACTTTTTCCAATGTAACAATATTCTAAATTTTTGATATGATTGCTTTTTTAATTTCAAAAATTATTCACTCACATATATATTTACCAAACCCTCTACAGGAGCAGGATGTGACACAAGGTCATTTTTTATGCGGAGTTTAACAGGTTTGAATTCAGAGTTTTCCTTCTCCTGGACCGGTTGTCATACCAGGGTTAAAGATCTCAGTCTGTCCAAATATTTATCAACTGCTGAAGGAAGAATATTTGGATTCAAACTTTTTCCAAGGGTAAAAGAGCTTTGTAAAATTGAAACAGCCCCTTCCAGGGTTTGAACTCGGATTGTCAAGTCCACTTCCACATTACATCCGGAGTTACCTCCAAGACACACACACACACACACACACACACATATATATATATATATATATATATATATCAAAGACAAATAATTTTGCTCTTTCGCGAATAGACTTGTATAGAATATTGGCTATGTATTAATAAAAGGGACCTTGATAGTTCATGCCTTTTCCTGAAATTGTATAATTGGTTTTATTTGCCAAACCCTCTGACCGAACTGGATATGGCACAAGGTCAATTTTTATGCGGATTTTAGCCGGTTTGATTTCAGAGTTTTTCCTCTCATTAACCGGTTGCAATACCAAAGTTAAAGGGTTAGTCTGCCCTATTATTTATCCATAGCTGGAGGGAGAATAATTGGATTCATACCTTTTCCAAGAGTATTAACGTTATGTCAAATGCAAACAGCCTCGTCAGGGTTTGAACAAAGGTCACCGTGCCTATTTCCTACGACGCTAACCGTTACACCATCAAATTTTACCTGCAACTCGAGTTTTTTTTTGCAGGAAAATTAATGGAATGGCTGAAGAAGTACTTTTCTCGGTTTAAAAAAATGTTGAGAAAATGATTTAAATCGGAAAAAATGATTACCCACTCTTTCGACAATCCATTCACTTCACCA
Source organism: Sepioteuthis lessoniana (assembly GCA_963585895.1). Classification (NCBI taxonomy): domain Eukaryota; kingdom Metazoa; phylum Mollusca; class Cephalopoda; order Myopsida; family Loliginidae; genus Sepioteuthis; species Sepioteuthis lessoniana. The sequence goes on from CAUZXS010000655.1 coordinate 202,047, forward strand.
TCAACTTAAGAACTTCATACTTAAAATGAGTTTTAACATTATATATATATATATATATATATATATATAGATTACTAACAATGAAAAAGATTACACGTATATTTGTGTGTGTATGCGTGTGCACGCGTGCACGCGCGTGTGTGTGTGTGTTATACGCAATATTTGCTTTAGAGAACTCCAGGTACCTCGGTAAAGAAATTTAATCGCACACTGAGGCACACACACACCCACGCGCGCGCAGACTGATACATACACACACACACACACACACACACACGTACACACACTTATTCGCACATACAGACGTATACATATACATACATAAACTTACACACATACGTATGCACACACGCTCAAACGCACACATGCATACACAGACTCACACTCACGCTCCCATAGATTCTACTTCATACATATAATATACTTTATAAAAGACTGTATCATATTTCTAGATGTGTTATTGTACATATCTATATATATATATATGTGTGTGTGTGTACAAGATACGCATATATTTTCGAATAGCAGTCTGTAAAGGAGATCTAAAGTCATTGCTTTATGCAAGCGTGTAGATATGCGCAGCTGGGCGTAAAGAGAAACTATTTCTGAGGATTGAAGTTTTCTTGTCCTTGGAGCCAACCTGAATACGATTGGAGACCAAGATTACGCAAACGGCCAATCAAATATCAGAATGTCAAATAAAAGAAAATTTATATATATATATATATATATATATATATATATTGTGTGTGTGTGTGTGAGTCTGTACTTCTCATTGAATTCAGTATATTGGTGATATATATATATATATATATATATATATACATATGTGCTTGTGTTTTTATGTACATATTGAATTCAGTATATAGGAGATATAAATATCTATATATATATATATATGTATATATATATGTGGGTGGGTGTGTGTGTGTGTGTGTGTGAATTCAGTATATAGGATATATATATATATATATATATATATATATATATATATGGGGGGTGCGCACGCGCGTTTGTGTGTGTAGTCTTATGTGTATTTGTACTTTTAATTTAATTCAATATATTGTAGATATTATATACATGTGTGTGTGTGTCTCTGTGTTTATGTACTTCTCCTTGAATTCAGTATATTGGATATATATATATATATATATATATATGTGTGTGTGTGTGTATGTATGTATTATATATATATATATATATGTGTGTGTGTGTGTGTGTGAGTGTGAGGGTGGGTGGGTGTGTGAGAGAGAGACAGACAGACAAAGAGACTGAGATACTGAGACAGACTTTGTGTGTGTTCGAGTACTTATTAAATTTATTATATTGTAGATATTGTATATATATATATATATATATATATGTGTGTGTGTATGTGTGTGTGTGTGTGTGTGTGTGTTTTCATGTTTGTATATTCATTGAATTCAGTGTATTGTAGATATAATATATATATGTGTGTGTGTGTGTGTGTGTGTGTGTGTGTGTGTGTGTGTGTGTGTGTGTGTGTGTGCTGTATCAGACCGGGTAGAAAAAAAAAGAAATAAAATGTGAAACACAATTTCTTTAAGTGGACATGTTTTTATTATTTTCTGCGATTTTTTTTTTTAAATTGCTTTCCACATTCATTTCTCTTCCATGGATGTATGAACGCATATATACTCTCATTTATACTCAATACGATATGCACACATACACACTCACAAACACATACACACACACACACACACACACACTCAAGCAAACACACACATATATATATATATATATATATATATATATATATAGACTCAACCATAAAGACGTACTCACAATTACAACAAACGCACATATACATACATACACGTACACACACACACACACACACACATATATATATATATATATATATACATTTTCATTTCTTAAGTATTAATGTTCTTAAGCAATATAATCTTCTTCCGTGTCAATGCCCTTAATTCAGCAGGCTATATTAATTCTATAAATTCGACAGAGTGAAAATTTTAGTCAAAATAAGCTAATGTCAACATAGACTTATAAATCTACCTTCTTATAAATATATATATATCATATTTACCCAATCCCTCCGCTCGGGCAGGATATGACACAAGGTCAATTTTTTTTTAAGCGGAGTTTAACAGGTTTGAATTCAGAGTTTTTCCTTCTCCTAGACTAGTTGCCGCACCAAGGCTGAAGAAGCTAGTCTGCCCTACTATTTACCCATAGCTGGAGGGAGAATAATTGGATTCATACCTTTCCCAAGGGTATTAGTGCTATGTGAAATGCAATCAGTCCAGGATTTGAACTCGTATCGCCGTGTCCAATTCCTGTGACGATAACCATTACACCACGGGCATATATAAATATATATATATGTGTGTGTGTGTGTGTGTGTGTGTGTGTGTGTGTGTGTGTATTCATTGTAGTAAGTTAGCGACCATAGTCGAGGGTGACCCGAAGGCTCCCTTTTCGATAGCTACTACACCAAGGTGTAGGGGAGGGCGCTACTCCATTCCCTGGATTACTCCACTTTACCCTTGAACCGTACCTTATAATGCTGAGTGTTAAGCAAGGTGGTATCAAGTTCCATTTTTAAAGTCTTTGGTATGACTCGACCTGGGATTGAACCCAGGTCTCCCGTGCCATTGGCGAACACTCTAACCGCTGGGCCAAATTCATATATCGGCATCTTTCATTAACGATGACAGAAAAAAATTTGGAGTAGAGATTTTTGCCGCCTATTCTTGTTTTCGAGTGAAATATCGCAAATGAAAGTGAACGCTGTTTAATAATTGTCCGAATCTCTACAGTTTCAAACCGCGTACAAGTGCATTTTGATTTTCGTAATTTCATTGTTTATAACAATTATCATACTGCCTCTATCCTCATTTGCTGCCTAAATACATACACCCTTCACACAAACACACACGCTATATATATATATATATATATATATATATATATATATATAGTGCTCATTCACAAACGAATTTTGATAAATCTCGTTTCTTCTTGTATAATCGTCGGTGAAAATGAATGATAATACATTAAGGAGTTGGAGCTACCATTGCCACTTGCCTGAGTTCATTTGCATTTGATAGTTGATAGTTTAAATTATGGGAGGTATTTCTCCTTCCCCCTATGTAGGTTGCCCAGTGGCGCTCAGATCTTCACTTGTTTTTTGGTTTGTTTGGTTTTTTTTTTTTTTCAATTTTCAGTCTCGATATTTTTGGATCATACCACAGTCTCTAGCTTGAACTTAACTTTAAGAACCGTGGAATGATAGAGCACACAGATTCGACACCCAAGACAAAAGTACTCATCCATGTGAAATAATCGTCATTTTCACATTCGTCATTTACAACTTCTTTATATATATATATATATTTTTATATGTATTTATGTATATATATATATATATATATATATAAACTTTATATATATAAACTTTATATATATATATATATATATAAACTTTATATATATTGACGGATATAGAAAGGATTTCAACATGAATGATATGCACGCGGAACCACCTTTCCCGTGTGATTACGCAAAATCAAGAAACGGTTGCTATGACATCAACGTCCGAAAGTAAACGCGTTTTTAAATCAGAAACTGCACTAAAATAAAGATGAACGAACGTCCAATGTAATGTCAGCTTTTAGTTGATCCGGTGTATATATAGATATATATTTCTTTTAAATACCCTGTCCGGTGGCAAAAGCTGCTTGGTAGCGCCAGGAGTGGCAGTACCGCCTTGAGCTACCGAAACTGTGTTATCACCCAGGTTGGCAGCTGATGAGGACAAAGTATCGCACGTGCTTTCACACGTTGTATGATGAAAATATATATATATATATATATATATAAACTTGTTAAAAAGAACTGTATGCTTCTACATCTATCATCCATATCTTACCGCATTATCAGTCGAACAGAGGATACGCCAACTGCATCCTGTAGTGAGGCTGTAGTTCTTGACCTCTGAAGAATACTGAGTTACCTACTGCTTTCCATGACTATCAGGTCCACTCTGATTGTACATGTTCTTTTTTATATATCTGGTCTACCGCTTAAATAAACATGTTTAAGATATTCAGAATAATTCTAAACTATATCAACGAATTGGCTCTTAAATTTTTGATACAACAACGAAGTATAACGTGTTTTTCTGTTTAAAATGAATGTCAAGGTACATTTTCGTACTGTATATAATTTGAAGATCATAAACGTTAGACAGACCTTGACATAAAATAATCCAAAAACGGGATGATATGCTAAAAAAAACAACCACCCATCCAACCAACCAACCAATTAAATATCTTCGGTTGACTGTCTATAACTTGCTTTTAAAGAACTGGTGTAGATTTATTATTCATTTGATTTTTAAAATTCTGAATATCAAGACGATGATTCTAATTTGTTTCTTAGATGTGGTTTGGTTTGGAATTATATTATATCAATCCTTGTGGGTTATCTAATGCCAAATCCCATATATATATATATATATATATATATATATATGATTTATTTATGTATATACATGTATATATATGTATGTATATATATGATTTATTTATCTAAATTCTGAGATGAAGCTTGATGGTTTTTATCACTTAGTATATTTGGACTATTGCCTTTGTCTTCATTGTTATACTTACAACGTTTCGGCCGATACGCCCTTCGACCTTCTTCAGGTGTTTCATGTCGAACTCGGGAGCTTACGCAAAATCTCGAACTGAATTCTTTATTAAATCTACCGGGGTATATTTTTCCAATTCCGTTATTCATGGCCGGATACAAGTGTTAAGATATAGTAAGTATTCTTTGTTATGTACATGTTGTAGGGATTGAACCTGCAATCTCCAGATGATTCGACTCAAGTACTTTTCAACCAAACTCCGATATCCCCAGCATCTTATGTCCTAATGGACACATTGTGAAAATAACAATGAAGATAACGAGAATAGTCTGAATTTTCTTTGTGATAAAAATATACGATGATCATTTAAGAAGTTTCTAGACTTTTTTCGTTTGGGCACTTTTACATACCATTAAATAAAGAAAAAGAAACAATTATATGGTTCTAAGTATTTATATTTAATCTTGCAATAATGTTTGTTTGTCTGTCTTTTGTCAGTCACAGAAACTACGTCACCACTAATGTCCCAATTCCCAAGTTATTTACGTCAAATTTTCTATTGTTTTATTTCTATTTAAATCTCAATTATTAAAAAAAAGTTTCATATTATTAATGATATTATTTGAATACAAATTCACGTTAATTTTTCTGATAAAATTGATATAAATATTTTAAATACGCATTGATATATTTCGAATACAAATATATATATATATATATATATATATATATATATATATATATATATATATATTCCTAATACAAATTTATATAAATATGCAAATACAAGATGATGTAAGTATTTCTAGTGTGAATTGATAAAAAGATTTCGAAGACAGATTAACAAATATTTCAAATACAAATTAATATAGATATTTTGAATATAAATTTATGTATTTCTCGTACAAATGGATAAAAATATTTTCAAACACAATTTGATATAGATTTTTCTAGAACAAACTGATATGAATATTTCGAATACAGACTAATATAAACATTTCCAATAAAATTGACATGAATATTTCGAATACAAATTGTTATTTTTTCAGAACAAAAAGATACAACTATTTCAAATACAGATTTATATAGATATTTCTTATACAATTATTCATAAAAATTTTTAATTAATTTTTGCGGAAGTAATGCCAAATTACACTGACATTTTTCTCCTAACCACTAGAAAATGGCAACAATGAAGGCGCGAAATTTTCCCTCAAAATATCAAGAGTTGCATGAGAAACGATAGGGAATAAAGAATAATGGCACCGGTTTTCGAAACTGGAGTGACAATAACAATACCCCTTATTTATCTCGGGATGCCTTCACAGCGGCAACGGTTTTATTTAAGTAAAATTCTGACATTTTGAAAAAAAATTATTCTGAACGATATAACATATCTTCATGTGTAAATAATTGGACACTTGCATGTAAATAGATTAATATGTATGAGATATATAATCGGATGAGACAAAAGTTCTGCAATATTTTAATATTTGCTAGTTTTGCGGCAGGATTACCACGTGATCAAAATAGTTCAAGCCGTTAAAGGTACCCGCTAGGGTTGGTAGTATCGTGGCAGTTTGTGCGCTGACACATTGTGCATCGCTTCAGTCCACGTGCGATCTGAAAGGCGCACAAATGAACGTACAATATAGTCTAATTCGTGAAGTTTACGCGTTCGAATCTGGCCGTTACGCCGCAGAAGCAACCAAAAATATTTGTTGCGCGAAAGTTGAAGGTGAAACAACTCGCAATACAATCACCTGATGGTTGAAGAAATTTCATTCGGGTCACAAGAACTTTGACGATCGGGCAAGGTCAGCTAGGCCCGAAAGCATGGATTCGGAGCCGTGCTTCAAGCCATAGTGAGAAATTCATTCTATTGTCTTTCCACTTATGGGTAAACGGTAGGGTAGACTGAACTTTTTAACCATGGTATATCAACCGATCTGGTTGTAGAAAAACTCTGAATTCAAACTTAGCTTAAAAACTAAGTTTACGTCACTTCCTATACGTATGGATTGGCTAGACGGCAATTACACAAGAATGCTGCGAGCAATATGGAACAAGTCCTGGAGGTAACACTCCACAAGGCACCAACTATACGGCCACCTACCTCCCATCACGAAAACTATCCAAGTTAGACGAACCAGACATGCAGGATACTGATGGAGAAGCAGGTCGAGCTCATAAGGGATGTACTCCTATGGACCCCCACATATGGCCGAGCAAAAGCAGGACGACCAACCCGAACATACATACAGCAGCTCTGTGAGGATACAGGATGTAGCCCTGAAAAGCTGCCAGAGGCGATGAACGATAAGGAGAAGTGGCTAGAGAGGGTCAGGGATATCCGTGCTGGCGGCACGACATGATATATATATATATATATATATATATATATATATATATATATATATGGAGAAATGGTAGATTTTGGATAATCTGACAAGAGGATAAAGATTAGTGGAAAAGTGGATAAACCAAACAATGACAACGGATTATTCTGATGAAGTTTTGTTTCCAATAAAATGGGAACTATTATTGAATTTGCTTTTATAACCAAGCAAGTGGGTAGAGTGTTCGCCAATGGTTCGGGAGACCTGGGTTCAATACCAGGTTGAGTCATACCATGACTTTAAAATGGTACTTGATACCTCCATGCTTAACACTCAGCAATATAAGGGACGCATGAAGGGCAAAGTAGAGCAATCCAGGGAAAGGAGTAGCGCCATCTCGTACACTTCTGGTCGCCCTCACCTACAGTCTCCAACTTTACCTTTATATATATATATATATATATATATATATATAATCATCCACAGACAGACTGTTTCGTTGTATCACAACTCATCAGTGTGGCTAAACATGCAAGATGCTTCAAGTTGGGATCGAAACCCAGCTGACTTTGTGTTAGTCGGATATCTTATACCAAAGCTATCGTTCCTCTAAGCGTAAGCGAAGGAATTTTACGTATATATTTATTTACATATACACTTATGTAATCAATTAATGAGTAGAGCTTTGCATTTATGTGTATGTGTGAGCAGCTTATTTCCAGTTGGAGTCCTCAACATCTGGGTGGGGGAGTATATATATATTTTCATCCACAGATATATATATATGTGTGTGTGTGTGTGTGTGTGTGTGTGTGTGTGTGTGTGTGTGTGTGTGTGTGTGTGAACCAGACATGCCGGACGCTTGCTAGACGAACCAGACACGCCGGACACTGCTGGAGAAGCAAGGACGAGATCGTAAGTGATGTACTCCTATGGACCCCCGCATAGGGCCAATCAAAAGCAGGACGGCTAGCTCGAACATACATACAGCAGCTATGTGATGATACAGGATATAACACTGAAGACCTGCCAGAGGCGATGAATGATAGGGAGACGTGGAGAGAGAGGATCAGGGATGTCCGTGCTAGCCGCACGACATGATGATGATGATGTTGATGATATATAATTCAATTTTTCCTTGATTCTGAACATTTCTAGTTTAATCTTTAACAAAAACCTAGTCCTCTGAAAATAATTCCTGGACTTCACAGTAAAATTTTTGATTCATCATATTGTTGATTCTAAAGTGTTTCTTTCCTAATTTACTCTCAGTAAGAAATTCTTCACTTCTTGGGAGAAAAATCCACGTTATTTCCTGTTTTCTAGTACCCAATGGACGTTTTCCACGTGTTTAATACGTTTTACCTGTCTTTATGTCAATAGCAATAAATAAACTTCAATGAACATTTGGATTTTACATTCTTTTCTAATCTGACCTGTAAAGAAATACACCAAGTCTACATCCTTTTTGATTATATTCATACAAATATTTCCAGCAATTTTATGACTAAAATCTTCAATTCCTATTCACTGGAGATGGTTTGGGTTTTTTTTATTGCATATCAACCATTGTTGGTTATTTAATGCCAAATACATATATGTATTAAATATTTAATTTGTAAACACATATACTGTTATACATACTGTTAAATAATCAAACACTTCTATTTCTAACAATTCAATTTAGTAAAACTCAAAAAAGTTGAATAGTTCCAAGTATTATGTACGACTAGCAATTCAATCAGATATCAGTCATTTGTTTAAACAGTTAAATTATCAAACAGTTCTATTTCTGACAATTTGATTTAGCATTAGTCATTTATTTGCACTCAGTTTCGTTTGGTTTTGTTTGATTTTGTTTTATGGCACATCAAACATCATAGGTTATTTAACGACAAATCCATTTTTATACGAGTAAACACTTCTATTTCAAACAGTTCAGTTTAGCATAAGTTTACCCACAGCTAAATGTAAAAACAATTCTATTTAAAACAAATCAGTTTAGCATAAGTACGCAGTTTAAAGGTCAAAAACAGTTCTATTTCAAACTATTCAGTTTAGTCAACAAAGTTAAATGGTCCCAAGTATTGCTAGGTATCATTAACAATTCAATTAAACATCAGTCATTTATTTGCATACAGTTAAATGCAAAAGAACACATCTATTTCAAACAATTCAGTTTAGCATAAGCACACTGTTTAGTTCTATTTGACCCATAGATAGGACACTATCAGGTTCTACCACTCTAGGACAGATTGGACCTGGGAGCGATGGCAATGAAGAAATACTACGCATCCCCTCAAAGCGCCAGCGTTACTGAAGCCTTACCGTCAGATTGTTTAGTAATATCCAGAGTACTCATTGAGGGAGTCTTACCCCTCTGCAGAGATGCAGTCGGTGTATTCTACTGCCCAAGGCAACTGGACCATTGTTTGCACTCAGTTTAAATATCAAATAGTTCTATTTGACCCATAAATACGACCCTACCAGGCGCTACCAATTCGGGCCAGGGTGAAACTGGAAGTGATGACAACGAATACAACGAATTTCCCGAAAGCTTCGGCATTACTGGAGCCTCACCATCATTGGGGAGGGGGCACCTCGGGTGGTGTAATGGTTAGCAAGGTAGTCTAGCAAACCTACACGAGTGAGTTCGATTCTCATTGGGTGCCCCATTCATGCGGCCTTGTGCTACATCTAAACAAAAAGCTTAGTAAATTAACACCATCATTGGGGAGGTATTACCCTTCTATAGGAACGTTGTCGGAGTATTATTCACTGAAAAGCAAAAAGATAGCGCAGGTAACTTTTATATTGACTTCTGGGTTTTTTTTGGGGGGGTGGGGTCCTATTCTTTTTTTTTTTTTTTTTTTTTTGCTTTTTTTGGAAATTCTTCGAGGGTCATTTAATAAATAAGTCGGCAATAGGAAGCACTGTTTATAGTTGCACCTTTTTCAAGGAAATCATGAATTCTCGAAGACTCTCAGCATTTACTTCTTTACTGACTGCTACACCCTGAATTTTTTCTTCACCGCAAAGTCAGGATATTTCCACTCCTTGAATTGCCTTTTCGACACGGGATTGTATTAAAAAAATTCATGTTTATCCCAGTTGTAAATATTTTGGGACTAAAACAGACTTTTCTGTACGCTTCAAACATTCTTCTATAAATTTCACATAGTTTGTACTTTTCAATCAGCAAAAATATGATGACAGACCTCTGTTCAAGCCTTGTTTCTCTTTCTGAAGCAAACAGCCTCGTTCAGGATATGAACTCAAGTCACAGATTCTAAAACAGGGCAAGATACTAAACTTAAAGATGTAAATATTTTTTGGCTTTATTTCCTATTCTTTATCAAGCCAACAGCCCCATTCAGGTTTTGAACTTGGGTAGCCCAGTTTATATCCTATGATGATAACCGTTACACCACAAGCGCCTCCTGAGACAAAGCATTACAAAATAACAAATGATGAATAAGGATGTAACAAAGGGGAGAACAAGGGAGAAATCCAAACTAAGTCAGGATGAGAAGACACTTATAAAGCCGGGACTTAAAAAGACCAAGGTTGTAGCTGGGAGGAAAATATTTTTGGAGGGATTTGATCCACACTGCAGCTAGTCAAGGAAAGAAACTCTTGGAATGGAAAATGCGTCTGGGGTCGGGGAAATTAAGAAAGAATGCCAGGGGACAACAAAACGAGTTACAGGAGAATTTCGAATAGTCAGAACCAACGAAACAGTTCATTTGAATTCTTCCATTAAAATAGTGAACAGTCAATAATATTACGATGAAGAATCAGCTGAAGCCATGACTAGCGATCTCCCAACCACAGAGCTCTACTACCGGTTCTGAAATCCTATCTAAATTAGACGAGCTAAGATCCGTATTTCATTCCACAGTGAATCTGGCTTTTGGGGGGCTAAAACAAAGCAGCGGGTGTTAAATAATTTCTGAAACGATAGAATTAACCGATCATTTTTGTAACATCATTAGCAATTGATAATGTAAGAGTTTTCTCCGCTTTTTACCCTTGCATCTCATGACCCAATCGAAAGTGGGAAAGTATTTTAGAAACAGATAGAGATCAAAGTTATTTTTTATTGAAGCAAGCGATGAGAAAGTTATGAGTTAGGAAGCTGGACATGTGCTTTGGAGGTTTAACGTTTTAGAAGCCCCTTTTTTTGCTGTGGAGTGAACTTCGATACTTCCGGTATTTTGTAAAGTGTTTTACTCTTCTCTCCAAGAAAAAATCGTTGGTCAAACTCACAGAGAATGACTGACTTGAATTATTATTAACATATTATCATTATTCACTCATTAGAGCTTTTCACATCAGCGTTAGCCGATAGTTTTTCGTTGAAGTCTGAGTGACAGCAAGTCTCCTCAAGTCTCCAGGACTCTTCTTAGTATTCTGGCCGACCTAAATAATGCTGTCGTTTGGATGGTCTCCACTCGTCCACCAACTTCGAAGTCCTCCAGTCCCTTTAGTAATCCTTTAGTTACTATTCCAAACGCACCAATTACAATTGGTAAAATTGTCACCTGCATGTTCTACAGTTTTTTTCAAATCCCTAGCAAGGTCGAGGTACTTATCCTTCTTTTCACATTCTTTCAGTTTTATTCTGTGGTCAGCCGGAACAGCAAAGTCGACAATTTTGCAATTTCTCTTTTTTGTTGTTGATTATTATTAAGTCTGATCTTCTGGCCGGGATTAGGTGATCCGTTTGTATGTTAAAGTCCCATAGAAGTTTATGCGTGGTATTTTCTAGGACAGGTGCTGGGTTGTGCATATACCATTTGTTAGTATGGTCGAATTTAAATTTCTTACACATTTCCCAGTGAATCCCCTTACCGACCCAGTTGTGTCTCGCCTTATACTCCTGCTGTGCTAATTTGCTGCATTCGTTTATTATATGATTGATGGTTTCATCTCTGTCACCACATAGCCTGCATTTGCTATTTTGTTGAGTCTTACCTATTCCCGTTTTGATATGATTGGTTCTTAGGGCGCTGTCTTGTGCTGCTATTAGGGGAGATTATGTTTCTCTCTAAAAGTTTCCTTTTCTTAGCCATGTCCAAGTTTTGTCGTGTGAGATATTGTTTATTAGTCGTTTAAAGCGTCCATAGAGTTGTTTTCCTTCCCATTTTTGTTTCCTAGTTATTGTCATTCTGTTGTTCGTCGTATATTATTATTATTATCATTACCATATCAATAAAGGCGGGAACTAAGCTGTAACAATTTGTCTTTCGGTCTCTCTCTCTCTCCCTCTCTCTCTCTCTCTCTCTCTCACTCATTCACTCACTCACTTACTCTTTCTTTCTCTTTCTTTATCACTCTCTTTCTCTTTTCTCCTTCTCCAATTTTTCTCTCTCTTTCACTATCCCTCTCTCTCTCTCTCACACTCACACACACACACATACAAACACACATATTCTCTCTCTGTCTCTCATTCTCTCTCTCTCTTTCTCTTTTCTCTCTCTCTCTCTCTCATTTTCTTATTGTTTCTTTTCCCTGGTTTACAGTCTGTCTGTCTGTCTGTCTTCCATTAGTTTCATTTTATAAAAGATATTCCTTCTTTTCTACATCTCTCTTCATTAACTTCTCTCACCCCAGTCAGCATCTCTGCAGAGGGATAAGATCCCTCCAACGAGTGTCCTGGATATGACACAAAACAATCTGATAGTAAGGCTCCAGTCCAAGAGATTTGGGGAATGCGGAGTAGTCCTTCATTGATATTGTTCCCGAGTCTACTCTGACCTGGATTGATAGTACCTGATAGAGTTCTATCAATGGGTCAAATAGAACTGTTGGAACATTTATGATAAATTAAATTGTTAGAAAGAGAACTGTTTGATCAACAACTGTGTGTAATCAAATGACTGATATTTTATTGAACTGTTAGTGATACTTACCAATATTTGAAAACATTAAACTGTGTGCAAACAAATGATTAATAATGAATTGAATTATCTGTATTAAAACCTTTCAACTTTCTGTAAAAAAAATGAACTCAGGTTCGTTTAAAAATATTATCAACAAAATGTGTTTACGAATCATATTTGATATATATGTATAAAGATTTGTCATTAAATTACCTCCAATGATTGATATGCCATAAAACCCAACCAAACCAAATCATATATATTCAATATATATGTATAAAAAGAATTTGGCATTGAATAACCTACAATGGTTGATATGCCAGAAAACTCAACCAAACCAAATCATATATATTTAATATATTTGTATGAAAAAGATTTGGCATTGAATAACCTACAATGGTTGATATGCCATAAAACCCAACCGAACCAAATCATATATACTTAATATATTTGTATGAAAAAGATTTGGCATTGAATAACCTACAATGGTTGATATACCATAAAAGCCAACTAAACCAAATCATATATATTTGATATATATGTATAAAAAGGATTTGGCATTAAATAAACTACAATGGTTGATATGCCATAATACCAAACCAAAATTCTCTCTCTTTCTCTCTCTCTCTCTCTCTCTCACTTACTCTTTCTTTCTCTTTCTTTATCATTCTCTTTCTCTTTACTCCTCCAATTTTTCTCTCTCTTTCGCTATCTCTCTCTCTCTCTCTCTCTCTCTCTTTCTTTCTCCCTCTCTCTTTTTCTTTGACGCTTTTCAGTTTTTCTTTTTTTTCCTCCCTCTACTTCTTTTAATTTCCTTCCACTTCTTCTCTCTTTTCTTCCTAGTTTTATTGTCTGCTATTTCGTAGCGTCGCCATTTTGGCCATTACTGGCCTAAACTCTGGTCATTTCCCGCGAGATGTGCATAAAAAGGAGCCAACCAACAAACAGCGTTCTTGTCTGCAGCAATATCTACATGAATGCGTTTGTCTTTCCGAATGGTGATTTGGGGTCGTTAACGAAAAATCCCGCGCGAATCTACCATCATCTCGACCATGCGAAAAATGGCCGCTTCTTAGCCGTTCCCAACCTCCATCATTCTATTTCCGGTTTGAGAAAATCAATGGCGTTCGACTCCAGATCAAAACAATCGAAAAGACAAGAATAGACAAAACTGCCTGTCGTTTTACTATCTTGTAAAATCTCAGGAAAGTGTTTTTTACCAGTAAATCAAAATATATCTTGAATTTATCAAGAAGTTAGTCGAAGCTATGAAAGAACACTCCATCATAGATATAGTTTCTTTGTTTAATGACATATAAAACTTCGTGGGTTATCGAAAGTTTAAACCATCCTTGCAGAAGGACAGTAGTGGTACTATTTAACCTATACCTTAGGGATCAAGGGGGTTTTAATTTTTCCCGAGGGTATTTGTCGGAAAGTGAACGTAATAACACGACAGGAGTTCGAACTCACGTACTTCGAAGCTGCAGTCTAGCACTTTAGCCACAACGTCACTGGGATTGCCCCCTTAATTCTGGGATCAGTCTGTTATGACGATAAGCTGCCCAGTCTAAAATCCACGTTCTTATTTATATTCTTACTATGGCTTCGAACTTCAATTCGAAAAAGTTTCCATTGGGGAAAGATAGCTTAATTCAGAGCCGTATAGGCGACTATCTAAGCTTTCTATTATCCGGCAAAAATGGCGGAAAAAAAGATATCAGTAAAAAAAAAAAAAAAATTTAAAAAAAACGAAAAGAAAAGGAATCATACTGATTTCCATATCGATCTATATTTTATTCTTCGTAAAATACAATCACAATTTTTATAATTATTATTTTCGTTCTGATTAGCAGAGTAACCGTAAAAATTTAGGGATTATTTGTATATGGGTCGGCATAAATGTGTTGTATAGTATACTACGGGTATACAAATATACACGGGACCACAATCAACTGATAATGACAACTTCAATAACGAACGAATACACTTCTTTATAAAAATATAAATCTCTCACACTTTATTTTCGAAAAGGGTGATGTTTGTTGTGTGTGAGAAATGAGTGGAGACATGGACGGACTGCTATATTGACCCAAGTTCTTCTCTCGACCATAGCAGCACTTCTTTCGCATCTTGGCTTGGGTTGCTCAACCGGGGGTCTGCAGCTGGTTCTCACTTTGACATCCTGTCTCCAACTGACTCGAACCGCCCGAGCACCTGGTTATTCCGCTTATTTACACAGGTGCATCTCTTGACTGACGGTTCGGTCGAGGATCAATATATCACAAATTCAGAAGATCAGACTGCTTGAATTTGACGCCGAACTTTAGTCGCTGGAAATGGGCAATTTTTGTCCTCACCCACAGTGAGACACTACGTTAAACCTTTTACTGTCAAATGCAGGAAACTAAATTTATAAAGCTGATTTGTGTTCGACTATAGTCGAAGCCCTATTGCCTTGCCGTGTTCAACAATAAAGCTGAATCAAAATTTTTTGCAATATTTGATAAGTGCTATTTGGGACGCTTAACGTAGCAGTTTGAACCGTGGTGCGTACCGGTTGTGTTTAGTAGTATTGTGGTAGTTTGTGCGATTTGAACGTTGAGGAATTCGGGAACGTATACTTAACGAGTTCGAACTGGGTTCGCCCCGGAAGTAACCCAAAATATTTGTTGAGCGAAAGGTGAAGGTGAGGTTGATCACAGTACAATAAAAAGATGGTTGAAGAAATTTCACCGCTCAGGTTGAAGAATACGCGATGATCAGCCAAGTCAAAGGAGGTCTAAAACCGTGCTCCAAGCCATAGAGACAAATACGGCAATTAACACTCAGAGAGTATCAGGCGAGCTCGGTAACTCACAGTCCAGTGTGTTTCGTCACCTTCATGACCTCATCGGCAGCATCCGAAGCTAGCGAATTGTGCATCGTGTTACAAAAATGTTTCAAAACGTTTGACACACCTTTGTATAAGTGCTTTGGAGTGGGTAAATAGTTTCACGCTGCTCACTGTTGGTGAGACTTAGAATATGTCGACTGTACCATTTGCAAAGGGGTAGTCTAATCCATAAAATGGAATGCTATTAATCCAACACTAAACTAATTTTCCGTTACGTCGGATTGATGCTGTTCAGGATAGAAAATTCTGCTTATTAACCCTGTCATTCTGACTTAACATAAAAGGAGCATGGAAAGTTTTCTGCTTGGTTTGGTTTAATGGCATATCAACCATTGTTGGTTATTCAATGCCAAATCCTGATTTTACATATAAGTAAATATATCATTTGTAAACACATTTTGTAGATACCCATAGTCAAATGATCAAACAGTTCTATTTCTAACTGTTCAATTTAGCGTAAGTCAACAAAGTTAAATGGGAGCAATGACAGTGAAGGGGTACTCCGCATTTCCCAAAGCTCCAGCATTACTGGAACCAGAAAATCAGATTGTTTAGTGTCATATCAGGACACTCGTTGTGAGGTGGAGTCTTACCCCTCTGCAGAGATGCAGCCGGTGTATTCTACAGCTCCAGCTGACTGGGCTGAAAGCTTTCATCAATCTTACAAAGAACTTTTCAACTGCAAACGCACGCTATGCACCAGTTCAAGCCACGATCATAACTGAAAAGGACATGACATTAGCTAGACGGAGCTACCGTTGCTACTTGCCTAAGTTCACTTGCATCATACAGGTGACAGTTTAAAACTTAAGAGGTATTTCTGCCGCACCTTATATATATATATATATATACTTATGTTTCTCCTTTCTGCCTTTCTTGACACCCACAATTCCGTCCCAGTTGTTTTCCTTTTGGTAAGAAAGAAAATAAAAGAATGCCAACCATTAATTCTTCTTCGACTCTTCTGTGGACAATTCCAGTTTGTAGCCCCCTCGTCCGACACGCCATTCTATTCCATTCGCAACATAATCGAATCCATCTCCGAATGGATCAGAGGCCATTTCCCGCGTCTCTACCACCAATCGCATTTTTCTACTGAAATGGAAACAACGTCATTTCCGTGCATCGGCATTTTCGCGAGTGGACGCCATCTTGTCGTGTACGAAACGATAGAAATGGCTCCAGTTGGCCTGCAGGCGCGGGAATTTCTCCTTTCGCTTCTGTTTTCAGGCATCCACCCGCAAAACACTCTGCCCACCACCACCACCACCCTGCACCAATCACGTTTCTGTTTTCATAGTTTTATGTTTGTAGATTTCTTTTCAGTATTTTAGGCGTTTATTTGTTGAAGGTTTTAAATTCCCTCCCCTCTCACCGATCAATATTTCATGTTTTTCATTGACTGAATAGTTCCCGCCAATAAAACGAAAACTAGCCGATCGAGAAAAGAAAAAAACAGGCTATAGTATATATAGAATGGGGAAAAACGTTAATAAGATCATTGGAAGAAAACAAATGAGCAAGTGAGAAAAAGAGAAATGAATAAGAAGAAAAAAGAAAGACTATGAAAATAAATGGTTCAACAATATATATATATATATAATCTCAAAATGGACGTACTAATATATATGCATAAATATATACATATATATATAAGTGTGTGTGTGTGTGTGTGTGTGTGTGTGTGTGTGATTAATGCAACTTTTTGACATCGTATAGTTTTTAAGAAATCCTGTATATATACATTCACTTAGATTATATATATAAATATTCAAGTAGGTTTTGTTAAAGACCACGGAACTCTGTTTATTATTTAAGATTTTATTTTTTAGGACTACTTGTTATTTTTCAACTGTTGGGATCTAGATGGTCCCATATTTTTCTAGTGTCAGGATCTATATGATCCCATATTTTTCTAGTGTCGCTATCTAGATGGTCCCATATTTTTCTAGTATTGGGATCTAGATGGTCCCATATTTTTCTAGTGTCGGGATATAGATGGTCCCATATTTTTCTAGTGATCTAGATCTAGATGGTCCCATATTTTTCTAGTGTCGGGATCTAGATGGTCCCATATTTTTCTTGTGTCGGGATCTAGATTGTCCACGTCTTCTGTCCAAGATGAATAAAAACTTACTGCCAAAATATGCACTCTTCAAAATATATAAATATATGTATTGGGTGCACATATATATTTATATATCGATAATAGTTTGCTAGATATATAAATAAAAACTGCTCAATATCATTAACAGAATTATACATCTCATTAAGATAGCGTAGACACAGAGTCGACGGTGCTTAGCGACTGTCAGTTTCTAGCCAATGCATTCATCATACCAAGAATTAGTCTTATGAATGCATCGTCGATAAACTCAAATATATATATATATATATATATGTGTGTGTGTGTGTGTGTATGTGTGTCTGTGTGTATGTGTGTGTGTGTTTGCGTGTGGGCGTGTGTGTCGAGAAATTCAAATATATATATATATATATATATATATGTGTGTGTGTGTGTGTGTGTGTGTGTGTGTGTGTGTGTGTGTGTGTGTGTGTGTGTGTGTGTGTATGTGTGTAAGAGTGTGTGTGTGTGTGTTTGTGTTGTGTCGAGAAATTCATATATATATATATATATATATATATATATATGCAAATTTCATTGAACATAATAGACATTTTATGCCTACATATTCTCTTTTGGATCCGTTCGAATTTCCGTATTACTTTTATCGTATTCGGGGGGAACTGATTAAGGTATTGTCCATAATTGTATGTATCCCTAGTACTTTTTGCCCGACTTTGGGCCATCATCAGGGGAGGATCTGTAACAAAAGTGATGTAACTTTTGTTTTAGCAAATTACTACTGTGTAAGGACGTCTTTGCTGCTGGAGATTATGGCGCTTGCTTTTAAATGTAATTCTGTAAATAGTGCCAGTAGCTAAAGACATTTAAGTACGTTAGCACTGGTTTGAAAATTAATTCTATTAAGTGCTGGTTGCAGGTTTCTAATATATAGTGCTTCGGAAATCTGAAGTTTTTGTTTATTATTTTGATGTTCGAGTATTGTTGTGTTGTCGGTGAGAATTTTTCATAGTTGTGTTGTTGGGCATGAATGTTTTTTTAAATGCTGAGCTATTGAACTTGTATCAGAAAGGTGCATTGTAAGTCTCCTCGACAGGGTAGTTGAGGTTAAACCAACATATATATTATTATTATCAGAGATACAATCTCCTAGGGGACATTTAAATTTATATATAACGTTGGTTTTTTGCAACACCCCAATCGAGGGAGAGGAGTTATTTCTAATGACCAAATTCGAGGTTTTGAACTTATTATAATATATAATAAGTTTTATTTTTTTATTAGGATCAGTGGGGAGTATGTTTTTATGAATCAATGTTTTCATTATTTTTTCATCGGATTTATAATTGTAGTGCATTTGGTTACGATAAAAAAGTTTGATATATGTTTGTTGACTGGATGGAGTAGTATACTGTTTATTTTGTTGGTTAACATTTTTGATCATACGTTTAATTTGTTCATCAACAATATAGTTAGGAAACTGGCACTATTTACAGAATTACATTTAAAAGCAAGCGCCATAATCTCCAACAGCAAAGACGTCCTTACACAGTAGTAATTTGCTAAAACAAAAGTTACATCACTTTTGTAACAGATTCTCCCCTGATGATGGCCCAAAGTCGGGCAGAAAGTACTAGGGATACATACAATTATGGACAATACCTTAATCAGTTCCCCCCGAATACGAAAAAAGTAATACGGGAATTCGAACGGTTCCAAAAGAGAATATGTAGGCATAAAATGTCTATTATGTTCAATGAAATTTGCATTAACGAAGAAATGCTGCCTAAATATACATATAGATTATATATATATATATATATATGTGTGTGTGTGTGTGTGTGTGTATATATATGCACACATATACATATATTAATGTATATGTATGTGTATGATTACATGTGTAGCTATATATATATATATGTATAACTTCATTCATACACATACACATACACTCATATATATATATATATGTGTGTGTGTTTGTGTGTGAGAGAGAGAGAGAGAGAGAGAGAAGCTGAGACAGAGACAGAGACAAAGAGACGCATATCAGTAAGGTGGACAGAATTTGCATCATATAGCCTAAGCAATGACCACTTAAAACAATACTCAATCGCAGATTGTTCAATAGTAACGACGTACATTCATTGTTTCCAATTTGAACTTTTGTGGAGGAAGAGATAGCGACAATGGGAGGTTGTGCATGCCACTCGGTTTAAACGTCCCACATGGCGGGTGGTGAGAGATCGACGCCCGGTAAAAGAACAATTGGAGGTAATTCTTGTTTCACAAAAATTTTTAAACTTATTTACTAACAAGGCAGCTCTTTCTAGAGATGACACTGCTTTCCCCACACGGAGATGGCTTTAGAAAAGATGACCAAAAAAAAAAAAAAAAACAAAGCTGACTCGTATATACGTGGTCCCTTCAATAAGTTTCCAGACTTTTTTTTGTACAGGCATTTAAAATTGCCGTAGACTCTTGAAAATTGAGTATCTTATTGCTATACATCTTATGAGATGACTGACCAATTTTTATGATTTCAGGTTCAAATGAACAGCTACAGTAGCAATTGGAATACACCCTACTAAAGCCGGATTGTTACAGCTGGTCAATTTCAAGAATCCAATCTGGACGTGAGGACACTTCAGAAGAACGATATGCAATAAAATTCTGATTTAAACTTGGAAAAAATGCCACAGAAACGTATGGAATGCTTTAGATTGCTTTTAGACCATCTTGCATGAGTCAAGCATCAGTTTTTGAGTGGCATAAGAGATTCAAGGAAGGCAGGAAATCTGTGAGAGATGATGAGAGGTGTGAGAGAAGTAAGGAAGTCATTAAACCAGAGTTGATTGGCCAAAGGCTTCGGGTTAGGGTTACTATGTTGAGGGTTTAAGGGAGTTCAAGAAGAGATTCACTCGGAAGAGGCCAGCACTCTTCAAATCGGGTTCGTGGAATTTCCACCAGGACAATGCACCAGTCCACAACTCCATACTTGTTACGGACTATTTGACCAAGATGGGCATCAAGACAGTTCCTCAGCCTCCCTATTGTTGAAACCTTGTTCCCTGTGATTTTTAGTTATTCCCTAAGTTCAGAAGCTGTCGTTATGAGACAACTAAGGAGGTGAAATTGTCTGTGAAGGTCATTGACATGCTCACACAAGAGGACTTCCATGGGGTCTTGCAGAAGTTGTTGGAACGGTACAACAAGTGCATTGCAGCCGGAGGAGATTACTTCGAAGGGAACTAGAGTTTCATGTGTGTACTATCAATAAAAGTGCCCATACGAAAAAAGTCTGGAAAGTTATTTAATGATCCTCGTATATTTACATAGCCCCCTACGCACGAGAAGGGCGCAACGCAAGGCCAATTTTGAAGCAGGGTTTAACTGTCTTGAATTCTTTCTCCTAGACTGATTGCCATTCCAAGTTTAAAAACCCAGTCTGCCATACTATTTATCCATAGCTTGAGGAAAGATAGTGGGAGTCATACCTTTCCCAAGGGTATTAGTGTTATGTTATATGCAAACAGCCTAGCCCAGGATTTGAACCAGTGTCACTATGTCCATTTTCTACGACAGCAACCATTACAATACGATCAATGCTAATATGCTTATTCGTACATGTCTTTCTTGTTAGCTGTGAAGAGTTAGACATCAAATCCCTAAAGAGACGGTGGCAGTTGATAGACCCCACATTTGGCAACAGGACTCTGCGCCATGCTACACATGCAGGAGAACCCAAAGTTGGGTAAAAGAAAATTTCTGCGGTTATATCAGCCCTAACATCTGACCGCCTACTTTCTGAGATTGCAATCCCCTTGATTATAATGTGTTGGACTCAGTTGAGCGAGAGACCAACAAAAATTGTTGATTCAATACCCAAAATAAACTGAAGGCAAAGATAACAGTAGCATTTAGCAATTTAAATAAGGAGACTGTCGGAAGGGCGAACAGGAGATTCCGTAGTTGTCTGGAGGCTGTGGTGGAAGCCAATGGCAATTCTTCGAATAAATTCAATCTTTATTATTTCAAGATATTTTCATGTAATTTTTGGCAAATATATCTGATAAAGTGGGATGTCAATGTTTCATTTTGCGTAATTCAGACCAACCGCACTTATACACACACACACACACACACACACATTTAAAGATAAATAGTCACACACATACACAGGTATGTACATATATGTGTATTCGCAATAAAAAAAATCTTCTAAAGAGATTTTTTATTTGAAATTCTTGTAAAAATATTAAAATTAGGTGTGATTTATCGATAATAAATCAAAACTGATTTATATAATGGATATTGGAACCATTTAGAATTAATCTAACTAAATAAGGAGATGAAATTTCAAAGAATATAGGTATAGTCAATGTGTGCGGAATCTTTTAAAAAATCTTTTTTAAAATCTATATTCTTTATTCTTATTAAAATAAGAATTAAAAAATAAAGATTTTTAAATAAATGAAATTACGTGTTTGTTGTTGTTGCTGTTGTTGGCTTATCTTAAGACATTTTCTAAAATAGATATTTTTTTTTTTGTATTTTATAAAAAATCCAACTATGGGTACATAGAAGGACTCTTTGATCTCTTTGATCTTACTATGGCAACTAGTCTAACAGAAGGAAAACTCTGAATTCAAACGTGTCAAACTCCGCTAAAAATAGATTTGTGTTGCATAAAGCCCATGGGGAAGTGGTTGGTTATGTACATAGACATAGACTCCTCTGTGTTAGCCTACCAGTACCATTCACTCCACTTGTGTTGACACTGGATGCCGTCTAGATAACCTAGATAATGCTTCTAATTTTGTGTATGAACACGCATGCACAGAGATCGATGTAGATACGACAGAATAAACTAAATAAGCTACTTAAATAAGTGATATTGAATGATAGAAATCTACTTATTGGGGTATATATATATATATATATATAATGATGATAAATAAATATATATTGTATATATATTTAATCCATGGAAAATATTATTATGCAACCTAAGGTTTCATGAATAGCTCTATCATAGATATTGAGCACTCTCCATATTATATTGCACTTGAGCACTCTCTATATTATATTTCACTTGGTTCGACAGATAACCACATAGTGATTCACTGACGACCAACACTCATAATATATATATACTGTCATCCACGGACAAACTGTTTCGTTGTATCACAACTCTTCAGTGTGGCTAGACATGTAGAACGCTTCATAATGGAATTGAAAACCACCCAACTTTACATTTGACTTACCTTCACACCGCTCAGCCAGCAGTCGACATACGTCAGCTCGGGAATTATAAGGCATTATGTAGTATCTTTCGTTTGTTTACATTTTGCTTTACCGGATACCTGAGTGCTCAATTCATTCGAAGAGATTTGCATTACGCGAGTGACAGCCGGTAATTCCTTTGCCAGAGTGCTAAACCCCCAGGGGGGCGTATATATATATATATATATATATATATATATATATATATATGTAGTTATGTCTCAAGTTACAGAGAGAGTGAAAAAGAGAATTAGTCGGAAATAAGTGGATATGGAGTGAGCGAGAAAGTGGGGGGACATATAGGTAAATGATGACGGATTTACATTAGTTATGGATAGATAGATAGATAGATAGATATGATCAGACTGAGATAGATAGATAGATAAGAAGTGTCTGATATTGATTATGACTTTGATATTCTTGGAGAAAAGGTCTGCCTGAAAGCCGACTCCATTTAGAAGAAGAAGAAGAAGAAGAAGAAGAAGAAGAAGAAGAAGAAGAAGTGTTGCGCGCAGACGACAAATAATGTCGTCGTAAAAGCAGCGATATGTTAGTGACAAGAGATATACGAAGACTTTCACTGACGCTGAATAGGCATTATTCCCAGATATCACTTATTGTTCAGCTGGTTGATTCATTTACATGTGAACGTGCATAACAGTTTATTCATATCTGCTCGGTGTTGGCTCTCTGGTCAAAATTATCAGCTTGGAAGCCCTCTCCTTACTTCAGTACGAACCTATCTTCTGATGCAACAAATGAGACATAATATCGGCCATATTGTTTAGGGTTTTTTTTGTTTGTTTGGATTTTTTTTTTTTTTTTTGGCGGGCCGAAGAGTGTGTAGTCTGCTATTTAGGATACAAGTCGAGAAGTAGGAGTGTAGGCTAAAATGTTCATTGGCTTAAAAGTTCATGACATCATGTCTGCCATGTTTGACTTTTTTGACCAATGGGATCCAAGTACTGCAACACCAAGGAAAGAAATGTGTGGATTGTAAGGGAGACTATGGGGAAAAATATAGCTCATTTGGTCACATTCCATGAGAGTATCTTAGTCTGCCTTTGAACTTTTCAGCCGACCCACTTAATGAAACTAGTCGGAGAAAAAAATTTTGGAGACATATTTCAAACATTTTCTTTCTTTATATATATATATATATATATATATATATATATGATATTCATTATATCTATATTAGAATTATGTATATATATATATATATATATATGATATTTGATATACTTATTTAAGGTTATATATAACCGGACATTGGCATGACGGTTAGAGTGTCCGCCAATGGCCCAGAAGACCAGGGTTCAATCTCAGGTCGAGTCATACCAAAGACTGAGAAAATGGTACTTGATGCCCTCTTGCTTAACGCTCAGCACTGTAAGATATGGATCAAGGATGAAGTGGAGCAATCCAAGGAAATGAGTAGTGCCCACCCCTACACTTTGGTGTAGTAGCTATCGAAAAAGGAGCCTTCGGGTCACCCTCGATTAAGATTATGGATATATAGAGAGAAAGAAGGGGAGAGAGAGAAAGAGAGAGAGAGAGAGAGAGAGAGTCAATTTTGTCTTAAATTCTATCAAGTCGGCGTGAGTCATTTGACTTTGGAATAAATTTTTGAAAGGCAACATATATTTTCCAACTTTATTTGCCCCAAGTGGAGCCATCTTCAGGGAAGCGAATAATCAAACGACAAACGCAATGGCAAGCCATATACGTTATATAAAAGAGTAGGAGTGAAAACAAGGCGGGGGGGGATTTACGGAAGATGAAATTTTTTACTGGGTGTATGAGGATTAAGAGGAGGAGAATTGGCAGGATATGTGCCAAATGCAATTTAAAATGTATCCGATATATTCGAAATTGATCTTGTTTAAGAAAGTGTTTAGCTTATGATACGTTGGGCATTACCTAAGAACATTAATGGGTATATCCCAGTCCTCATAAATACGTTGGGCATTACCTAAGAACATTAATGGGTATATCCCAGTCCTCATAAATACGTTGGGCATTACCGATGAACATTATGTCCCAATCCTCTTAAATTCTTTGGAAACCATTGTAAGAGGGGTTGATGTACTGATTAATCAATCAACTGGATCCAATAGATGGGTCACTCTTCGGCCGGCCGTGGTGTCAACAGCACGGATCTGGTCGGGTGTGTCTCACCTCTGGACCGAATACCTCGAGCCTCAGGGGTCCATCCCCCTGACTTTAACCCTCCTTGGAGGGGTTAGGTTTATCGCCTGGCGCCTGAGGCGCCCCTTTTTAGGGGAATGCCGACACATCTGGGCTAAGCCCCTGCACCTGGACACACCTCAAAAAAGGTCTTGTGCCACACTCGTCCGTATGGTGGGAGGGTCGACAAATATCGTTGATGTACTAATTAAGAAGTACACTATAAGCAGTGGTTTACCTTCTTCACGCCACTGCGAGAATTGTATTTTATTAATGTTTTAAAGATTTCTATTTTATTTCCAACCGCTGTTTTTGTTATTTCTTATTCAGTAACCATTATTAGGTTACAACATAAGCCGAAGTCAAATTTAAATTGTCCCAAGTATTGCTATGTGTTATTAACAATTCAATTAAGAATCAGTCTTTTGTAAACACACAGATAAATGACCAAACTGTTCTATTTGTAACATTTCAATTTAGCATAGATCATTTTTTGCTCTCTGTTTAAATGTTAAACAGTTCTATTTAATAAGACCCTTTCAACTATTACCATTCCGGGCTTGCGAACGACTGCAATGAAGGTTACCCCGCATTCCCCAAAGCTCCAGCATTACTGGAGCCACACCATCAGATTGTTTAAATTAGTTTATTTATCGAACTTAAAGAATTTGGAGATATTGTTTTTGTCTTTGTTTAATATGGAGGTGTTTGTACTATTTATTCAAAAATATGTGTATATATATATATATATATATACATATATGTATCTGTTTGTTTATATATATATATATATAATATGTTTGTATATATATACATATATCTGTCTCTGTGTGTGTATGTGTGTGTGTGTGCGTGTGTGTGTGTGCGTGTGCGTGTGTGTGTGTGTGTGCGCGTGTGTGTGTGTGTGTGTGTGTGTGCGCGCATGTGTGTGTGTGTGTGCGTGTGTGTGTGTGTGTGTGTGTGTGTGTGCATGTGCGTGTGTGTGCGTGTGTGTATGTGGCCAAAAAATAATTATCATTCTTTTTACTTTCTTGTACGTTTCTCATCTACTGCGAGATTTCACGATATCAAAAAAACAAAAAAAAAACAAATGGCAGCGCAAATATGTCTGCTGATTCGTTCAAAGCTTTAAAACGTCCAACTTTTAGACCAAATTATTTATAGAAAATAGTTTTAAGAACTTTTCCAATTAAAAATATTTCATTCCTGTCTTATTAAAAAAAAAGAATTCGACAACACAATTGAATTTATAGCACATTGTGTTCAATTCACAAATTCAATTAAATACACAGGAAAAAAAATAAATACTGTATATCACTTACCGAAATTGTTATTTTCTTTAGTTTCATTCATTTTGCTTTATTTTTCTGTTACATTCAAACTTTCATTACTTTCTTAATTTCTTTCTTTAATTTCTTCACTTTGCGTCATTTTCTTTCTTTCTTTCTTTCTTTCTTTCTTTCGTTCGTTCGTTCGTTCGTTCCATACTCCCTTTCATTACCTTCTTTTTTCTTTGATTCTTCATTCATTTTTCATTCTTTCTTTCTTTCTTGCTTACTTTGCTTCTTCATTATCTTCCCTCTTTCTTTCTTTCTTTATGTATTTATCTATTTTTCTTTAATGAATATCTTTCTTTCGTTCGTTTGCTCGGTACATTCGATCTTTCATGACCTTTATTTTTCTGCCTTTTATTATTCATTCTTTTTTCGCTCTTCTTTTCTTCATTCTTTATCCTTTTCATTATCTTCTTTCTTTCTTTCTTTCTTTCTTTTTCCTCGCTTTTATTAATTTTTTCTAACTTTTTTATTCCTGTAAAGTATTTCTTAAATCATTTCTTTATTTCTCTTTTATTCATTTATTCTTCCTTTTCATTCTTCATTTTTTTTTTTTTTTTTTTTGTGGGGTACACTTTAAAAAATCTTCCTCTATTCCTTCCAATCCTCATTATTCTTCCTCCATTACTGAAAGAGCGTTTCGATATTGATTATTGAGAAAGCAACACCAAATCAGTAAAATTCAACGAAAGAATATCGAGAAACAATAATATTTTTTGTTAAACTTTATGACATCACAGAAATATTTAACAAGTTAATACAGGATTTTGAGGATCAAATTCTAACCCAAGCGTATGTTTTCAAGAATTTGTCTAACATTTTAATTACTCCAAAATCTTCTCCGGTCATGCTTTTGTGATCTTTGAAGTATAGAGCACTTTTTCATTGTGTCACGTGATAGCTCACGAAGACGACGAGGTAAGAATGATACTCTCCCCCCGTTGAACTAACATTATCTAGCAGTCAAAAAGTGACCGTTAGGAGAGAATGTGGGTCACGCAGATGTTCGCACCTAAGTGACCTTGGGTCGCCGGACATCGGAAGGGGAAAGAAAAAAGAAGCCAAATGATTGGCGGGGACCCCAAAGGGAAGTGGGGTTCCCTTCCCCTCAGGGGTAGTAAGGCAGTTTTTGAGCAAGTCTCGTGGCAGACGGACGATAGCCAAAAGACTAACTGAGACACGAAGGACTCCAAAATCCTTCAAGCCAGTACTAAAAAAACAGTACAAAGTCTATTAGCCCGTGAAAGAAGAAAAATTCTCCAGTGGAACCCCGTCAAAAAAAAATAAGATAAGTAACTTTGGGACATTTTTCCTTTACACCCAAATTTTGTTTACCACTCTCTCTCTCTCTCAATTTGAAAAAGGATAAAAGCCAGGAAAAGACATTTATATTCATGGACTATCCTACTATATGTTTGACATTTTACTGAACGTGTATGTATATATATAACCGTAGTAAAGAACCTATGTATTTTCATTTTACCATGTGGTCTATATTATTATTATTTCATGCTTTCCTTTCAGCTTCTATTCGCCTTACATTATCTTGCTTAGAACTGTCCTATTAATTCCTAAAGTATCACACGGGAAAACCGGAGTTGCCGACTACTACAACAACATTAATATTATTACAACTAAGACCTATAGGCCCGTATTCTTCTATTATCTAAGGGAAAGAAGTTTAGCGGCCTGGTGGGTGTGTGATAGTGTGAAATTTTGGACCCCTTTGCCAGCGGTGGCCAGTCTGGCCCTAAATTATTCCCTCACGTAATATGCCAGTTCTTATCTGCCTGAGAAAAGAACTCTGAACAGGACTTATTTCTGTAGGGGATCAAGTGCCAACCTGCCCCGTCTTCACACGTGCGAAACTAAAGTCCCGTTTAGGGATTTTAGTCAATTTGCCGTCACAATTGCCATTACTCTCAGGTCCACTCTGGCCTGGAGTGGTTGTACCAGTTAGATTCCCATCTATGGGTCGAATTGATCTGTTTAAAAATTATTCGTATCGAATAGCAGTACTTGAAACCATCCAAATGTGTACAAATTATTTGTATTAGATAAGAATACTTGAAATCATAAAACCATGTGCAAATTATTTGTATTAGACAGGAATACTTGACATCATAGAACTGTGTACAAAAACTCTTAGGAAACAATTGCGCGAAAATATAGATATGAATGTACAGTGAACGCGATTCCTTCACCTTTAGGCATATAATAACCATACATGGTTTGATATGCCATTAAAATCAATCAATCACCAGTCGCCCCTTCTAAATGCTTTCAATAAAATGCTGTTTCCCTTTCAATAAGACCAGTAGGGCATTTTTAACAGGTTTCTATATATAGCACAATGAGGTCCTTTTCTGGTCACAGTACTTGAATGTGGCCTTAGTTCTGTGACTACTACAAGCGTTTCCGGCTAGATGGTTTATCAACTCCCTCAGTGCCCACGTTGTGTTTGAAAGATCCACAAATAGGGGTTGACACAAACTATCCAGAACTTCTTCTAACGACTGGGGTAGCTCGTTGGAACAAGTTATCTGGATGTTGGCATCTCAAAGGCAAGAAAAAACTCCGTTAACAATTAACAATTATTTATTGAAACTCATTGGTGTAACAAAGATATATATACACACACACACATATATATATATATATATATATATATATATATATTGAGAGAGAGAGAGAGAGAGAGAGAGAGATTGTCGCTTTTTTATGTTTGAGAGACAGACAATTGAGGTATTTTGCTGGTATAGTCTTTCTATCTAACTCAATTTTTCAAAGAGTGAAGCTTTTGCTGGAGATGATTTCGTTCTTAGAGATATTTCTTTTCTTACTTTCATGTCTTCGGTACGAATTTTGGATCTCTTCTCACATATAAACCTAAAAACATCTATTTTTATCGAGGATTCCCCTGGGAACAAACATTCCCGATTGGCTAATCAATTACAGATCATTTCGTTTACTTCTAGTTTTTGACTGGTCATCCAATCAAAATCGCTGATCTACGTCTGTGGGAAGAGTATCCTTTCCACGTAGCAGATTTTAATTGGTCGTCCAATCAAACCATAATATAAGTGCTTGGTTAATTAAAGATCCCAGCCCACGCCTTGTGTGGAATATCTCTTTTCATATAAACCAAAACAAAAATCAGAAATCTGATTAATCTATCCAAAGATTTGGGTCTTTAACCCAAACAGGTGAGCAAGAGAAGTCAGTATTTAAAATGATGAATGAACCGACAAAACCCCAAGTTTGCTACTTTTTGGTTTGGTTAGGTTTAGTTTTATGGCATGTCAACTATTGTAGGCTATTTAATTTCAATTCAATTTTTATACATATAAACAGTTCTATTTCAAACAATTCAAACAGTTTAACATAAGTACACAGTTTAGTTCTATATGACCCATAGATAGGACCCTATCAGGTGCTACCACTCCGAGCCAGAAGGGACCTGAGATTGATGGCAATAAAGGGGTACTTTACATTCCCCAAAGCACCAACATTACTGGAACCATACCATCAGATTGTTTCGTGTCATATCCAGGACACTCGTTGGAGGGGGTCTCACCCCTCTGCATAGATACAGTCGGTGTATTCAACATCCCCAGTCGACAGGGCAAGCTTACTTTTTGTTTTGATAATTTGAAAGTTCGCTTCGTACAGACTTTTAAATTGAATTTTAAATTCCTTTCAAAGTCAATAAATCTTTTTTCTTTTGTTATATAAGAAAAATTACATTTTCCTAAATAAAAACAAACAAACATGTATCATAGTTTCCACAAGGTTTTAGCACTTGTAAATTCCTCATATTCTAATAACTAAGATTCTTAGCAAGAATGAGTTCAAGATAATCGCCAAGAAACCACTGAAGTAACTATCCCTAATATTAGGCTGTTCGGGAAATACCGTCCAGTTTTAGTACAAACTGTTTAAATTCTGTTTTTATGTATTATTTTAATAGCAGTTATAGAAAAGCAAAATTCACATTCCGAACGATTAAAGTTTCCTCTTTGTTAATTTTTCTATCACTTCTTTCAAAATTTGATCATAAACACGATAAAGAAATGTTTACTTTTCGTTTCTTTTTTTCTTTTTTTTTTTTTTTTTTTGCATTGGTTCAAGCTTGTTCATAATTCTGCTTTATAAGAATATTCGGCCACTTGTTGCCAGGATGACACAACAGAAGCTCACTGAGGGGGTGTCCTTGTGGTGTAATGGTTAAAGCGATGGACTGCGGAATCGTAGTAAGCGAGTTCGTACTCCAGTCGCGCTATCCTGTTCACTTTCGGGCAAATACCCTTGGGAAAGGTATGAACCCCCTTATCCTCCCAGCTATGGGTTAAATAGTACCACTACTGTTCTTCTAGGAGAATAGCTTTGGCATTAAATAACCTAAAAAGAGTTGATATGCCATTATAAACAAAGAAACCAAACCAAAGAAAGAAGCTCACTGACTTGAGATATGCAACTTTTCCCCACTCACAACATTCTCCTGATCTCTCACACATACACACCGACAACTATTTTTCCAAGCATCGGGACACTTTTTTACACCAAAAAAAAAACATTGTTTTACAGAAGTAGAAACTGTATATTAAGATTTCTTGGCATCAAAATCTTTAGAGATTTATCGCACAGATATAGATAACCTGGTTAGTCAATGACGGAAATGCATATATGTCCAAGGATCATATTTTCACAAGCAAAAATACTGTTTAACTTCATAAATCCCCGAATAAAAGTTTATTCAGAAATTGAACAGTATTTTCCGAACACCCAAATAAGTTCCACACACTTATATGGTTGCACATATTCCTATCTCATACTTTTCAAGCAGATCTATTGGAACCATAAATGAGACTCTTGCTGGCACTACCACTTCGGGTCAAAGTGGACCTGGTAGTAATGGCAATGAAGTGGTGACTCTGCATTCCCAATACTCGAACCCTAACACTGAATGCAGTTTTGTGTCGAAACTAGGACACATTATAATTGCTCAGTCAGCTGTGGCTGTAGAATACATCGACTGCTTCTCCCCCAATGAGTGTCCTGGATATGACACTAAACAATCTGATGGTGAGACTCCAGTGATGTGGGAGCTTTGGGAAATGCAGAGCACCCCTTCATTGCCATTGCTCCCAGCTCCACTCTGGGCCGGAATAGTAGCACCTGATAGGACCCTCTCTATGGATAGCATAGAACTAGCTGCGTACTTATGCTAAACTGAATTGTTTGAGTTAGAACTGTTTGATTAAACTGAATATCTTGAATAGAAATAATTTTGACAATTAGACTGTACTTATATTTAAATAGCGTGCTTATGCTAAACAGAATTGTTTGAAATGGAATTGTTTTTTACATTGAAACTGTACTTACATTAAATTGAATTGTTTAATATAGAACTGTTTTGACATTTAACTGTGGATAAACAAAATGTGTACTTATACTAAACTGAATTAGCTGAATTAGAACTGTTTTGACAATTAAACTGTGTACTCATGCTAAACTGAATTGTTTGAAATAGAGCTGACGATTTGCATAAAAATGGATTTGGCGTTAGATAACCTACAAAAGTTGATATGCCATAAATCCAACCGACCAACCAATCGACACATTGTAATCAGTAATCCGGAATTAATGCAAGGGGGTATTATCTCTTCCGGTTTGGCCTTATGCTCCTCCTCTGATGCAATCACGCTGGTGGCTGATGGGTCCTATACTTCTTTTTTTCACACTGATTCGACAGATGTTCTTGACAAGTAAAGTGGGCAGGATGATGGTTTGTCTGAATGACTATGTTAGTGACCTGAGCTGTTGAGAGTCGATGGACGATGTTACAAAAGTTGAGTGCCCTTTTAAGAGTGTTTTAAGTGTGTTTTTCCTCATCCCTAATTTTTATACCCCAGTCCTTACATTTCTGAAGATCTTGGAACTTCATTATTATGAATTCAAGCTTTCTGTCCTCACTGCGCCGGACCCTGATTTTTTCTTTTGTACCATTAGATTAGAAACCCCTCCCACTTAGGGTAGGTCCGGCTTGTTTTCGATGTTTTCAGACACCGGAAAACAGTTGGCCTCCATATCGTAGAAGTGGGGATGGGAGGGCAACCAAACGGGGAATTTTTCCTTAGTTTTTAATCGTTTCCTTTTCTCATTCGGGGTTTTTCTCCCATTCCCATCACACCACACTTCTGTAAATAAAATCATTTTAGTAAATAAAATCATACATTTCATTCGGGGTTTTAAGTAGGTCTTCTCACAAAGCGAGTGTGGTATTTTGGTGGTTGCTGGTTTGGTTTGGTTTGGTTTCTTTGTTTAATGGCACATCAACCTTCGTAGGTTATCTAATGCCAAAGCTATTCTCCTTGAAGAACAGTAGTGGTACTATTTAACCCATAGTTAGGAGGACAAGGGGTCTTATACCTTTCCCAAGGGTATTTGCCCGAAAGTGAACGTAATAGCGCGACTGGAGTACGAACTCGCTTACTACGATTCCGCAGTCCATCGCTTTAACCATTACACCACGAGGACACCTCCTTGGTGGTTGCGCCGTGTTTGGTGAAGAATGGCTGTTTATATATTGTACTGTTGAATGGGTCGGCGAATGTGGCTAGCTAGGCCCCCGACTAGGCAATATAGTTATGACATGACCGCTCTTCTTCCCTTCCCCCACAAAACTCTTGTGGCTTTATGCCCCCCCTTATTGTATTATCAAGAAAATAAACTCTACTACAGTAGGGATGCACAAGTTTAACTCAAACGCAACCCCTTCCTTTTAGCTGGCATTATAGAATACGCCCAATGCACCTCTACTTCTGGGTTTAACGGCCGGTCACGTCAAGCCCTGGGCACCTATATGATTATCCCGACTGTATTCTTCAAATTGCTGTTGCGGTAAATGTTGTGGGAACCTTACCCATCTTACTATAATGGACTCTTCTCACCGTTATTAGTACAGAGATTTCGCTGCCTGAGGGGCAGATCACTATCGGTGTTATACGAACAGTACAAGACTTCTTACCTTTTCTATGTAACTCTATCTTTCTTGTGTAATATAATCTGTTATCTAATATCCGTGTTTGTGTTTTCATTAGTGAACCTTTCCGGGGCCACAACAGTAAACAAGTAGTCAACCCTGTTTTACCATGAAGCTGTTGGAAGGTGGTGGCTGAGGGTCATTTGCAATGAGAAAGCGATACTTAAAACAATTTAAATGGTGTAAAAACAAACTATTTATATTGAATAGAATTATTAATGTTAAATTGGAATGCTTGAAACTATCTAACCCAGTTCAAACAAATGAGCACCCACCCGTTTTAAAATGAAGTTACCTAGAAACTCACACGCATTACCTCACACACACACACACTACATCCTCAGCTATATATATATATATAGATAGATATATACGAGGGGCATATGATAAGTTTCCAGACTTTTTCGTATGGGCACTTTTATTGATACTACACACATGAAACTCTAGTCCCCTTCGAAGTAATCTCCTCCGGCTGTAATGCACTTGTTTTTTCGTTCAAACAACTTACGGAAGTCCTCTTGCGTGAGCGTGTCAATGACCTTCGTCACAGCCTCTTTCATCTCCTTAACGACAGCATCTGAGCTTAGGGAATAACCCAAAGTCACAGAGAGCAAGGTATGGACTATATGGAGGCTGAGGAACTGTCTTAGTGCCAATCTTGCTCAAATAGTCTGTGACAAGGATGGAGTTGTAGACTGGTGTATTGTCCTCATGGAAATGCTACTGACCCGATTCGAAGAGTGCTGGCCTCTTCCGACGGAATCTCTTCCTGAACTCCCTTAAAACCTCAACATAGTAACCCTAACCCTAACCCTTTGGCCAATCAACTCTGGTGTATTGACTTCCTTACTCCTCCTACACCTCTCATCATCCCTCACAGACTCCCTGCCTTCCTTGAATCTCTTATGCCACTCAAAAACTGATGTTCGATTCATGCAAGATGCTCCAAAAGCAGTCTGAAGTCTTCCATACGTTTCTCTGACATTTTTTCCAAGTTTAAAACACAATTTTATTGCATATCGTTCTTCTAAAGTGTCAGATTGGATTTTTGAAATTCACCAGCTGTGACAATCAGGCTGTAGTAGGGTGTATTCCAATTGCTGCTGTAGCTGATCATTTGAACCAGAAATCCTAGAAATTGGTCAGTCATCTCATAAGATGTATAGCAATAACATATTCAATTTTCAAGAGTCTACAACAATTTTAAATACCCATACGAAAAATGTCTGGAAACTTATCGTATGCACCTCTTAAACCAGAAACTTAGAAACTAAACCGTTCAATCTAAATATTTTGGGAGCCTTAAGAATCAGAGACTGACTCCCACCCAAGTAAAGTGAAAAATAGGTAGTCTTCAATCGCAAATAGCTTCAACGGTTGATGTAACTTGTGTATCGATGAACAAATTAGTATAATTAATTTTAATGATCGCAGACTACAGTTAAATGAACGAAACGAGCATGTGTTTAAATATAGACATAAAAGAAAATTTAGATTATCCTGACTGGCGGCCACCGAGGCTCCTACTCTACGCAATAGCAGGGATATTGATGAGGTATTTTTATTGGAATTAATAACATTTAATTCAGTAGTTGATATTATTACAACGAGGAGATTTATGTATAGGAGGCGGTTCTGGAAAATTTGGCTATTAATTCAAAATTAGTATTTTGATTTCTGGAGTAATTAATTCCCCTTGAACATTTTTAGGGTTAATTAAAGGCACTTGGTGGCTGCCGAAAGGTTTTTATTTTCATTTTTATTTCATTTTATTTCATTTTTAAGCAGAAAGTCTAAGACCACATCAGCTGAAGGAATTAACATATGTATTTGAAGTAAACGAAGACTATATGCAGATAATAATTTAGTTTACAAGCTTACATTATTCAGAAGATTTCACCTGCTATGGAAAATCTAGTATATGTTCAAATTGGGAAGGGTCGATGTACAGGAATACCCTGTTCTGGTTTCTTAATGTTTCTAACAATTTATTGTTTTGACCCTCTTTGCCCGAGCCTGAGGACTTAGAATTTATATAGGCTTTTCCATTTTTTTTCCCATACATATATACACCGTAATCCACATTTGCTGTTTTTCAACCTCAAGTTAAACGTGTATTGTCATCTGGGGAGACGAAGAGTGTAATGATATTCTCCAGCGAAATAAATGTATGATGACAATTTAATCAGGTTTGAGTTACCTTCTAATTGTACTATATATATATATATATATATATATATATATATACTCCCTGCAGGGGACTTAAAACGTTAGAAACACGTGTTGAAGAAACCTGAATGACTTAAAAGCAAATTCACTTATAGGCCTATTCATTTAAAGTATATATATGTATTATATATATATATAAAGTATTTGGCATTAAATAACATAAAAGGGTTTATATGCCATTAAACCAAATAACCAAACCTAGTTAATCTAACGAAATCACTGGAGAAAAGGCTAGAAGAGAACTAAACAAGAAATTTGCGGTATGATTTCTATAAATTCTGGAAGCAGCACCCTCCAAAACCCCTGCCGTATGACCATTTACCTCCCATCTCACAAACCCTCAAAGTAATACCAGCAAAACACCCTGGAAACTGCTTATGAAGTAAGGACGAACTTATAAGCGATGTTCTACTATGGACCCCTACACATGGACACACCAGAATTGACCTACCAGCAAGGACTTAAATTTATTACATCTGTGTGGACACTGGGTGCTGTCATAAGGACTTACAAAGATTGTTGGCTGATAGAACTGGAAACGAGAGAGAGAGAGAGAGAGAGAGAGAGAATCAAAGAAATCCATGATACCCGCACGACTCGATGATGTGCTGTATATTGACCTTCGACCCGGTCAAACATGCAATTCCAAAGACGCGGAAGTCGCATATTTCATTGGCGTGGGCGAACTTGGTTGACAATAGGGAACAGGGTTAAAATCCCACGGTACACTCACAGACTGATGCACCGGAAGAGAGTGACCTGTGAACTGCATGACAGCTATTTCCGCTTGATGACGATCAAACATGCCATTCCAAGGACGGCGGAAGTGATGCATCCCGATGGCCAGTCATTGGGAGATATTGAGTGGGCGATTGAACTATTATATAACTCGGTGAAGACAGGAAGTCAGTTAGTTTGGAGACCAGACCCGTTGGTGACAAGATGCGGTAGAGAAAGCCAGCACCCAGCTGAGTGGGCCCTCAGACCCCCGATTGAGAGTTTGAAGACCAGATCCGTTGGTGACAAGATGTGGTAGAGGAAGCCTGTACCCAGCAGAGTGGGCCTCCGGTTGAGCAGCAACTGGAGAACGAGAAAGACACAACGCTGATGGCCATAAGAGTGGGGGGACAATATGTTGCAGTTCTATTCTGTCTCCAACTCCCTCTCACATTAAAACCTTGAGTAACCCTTTTCGAACCCTTTCAAATAAAGTGAGAGGCATATTCTTTTAAAGAAGTCTTCGTTCGTCTTTATCATTGTGTCGTTGTGTTCTGCATGAATCTGC
The DNA here is from genome assembly GCA_963585895.1 of Sepioteuthis lessoniana. Classification (NCBI taxonomy): domain Eukaryota; kingdom Metazoa; phylum Mollusca; class Cephalopoda; order Myopsida; family Loliginidae; genus Sepioteuthis; species Sepioteuthis lessoniana. Next base: position 239,264 of record CAUZXS010000655.1, read on the forward strand.
ATATGGCTATACAACAGATGATGCTGATCCTGCTGCTGTTGCTGGTAATGATAATAATGATATAAATGTATTGCCAATCATTTCCCTTTCAAATTGCTCTAAAAGGGATAGTCTGTGGTCATGCATTATTGACGGAATAGAGATATTAATCGTATATCTGTTATTTCTATCCTGAATAATTTTCTACATCGAAAAATTCGTTTAGTTAGAGCCTTAATTTTGTCGGGATGTGTTAATTTAACATGTGACACTATTTGGTTTGAAATGGTCGAAATTAATCATCTAGTTACTACTGCTGCCACTAGATGGCTTTATTTCTTTGTTTGCCTCGTTTTCATCTGATGCAGATCTGACCTTTCCGACTGAGAAATTATGCAACGAGCAAAGAACATGTCAGACTGACAGGAGTGAGCATATTAACACACATTCAAAATGTAAAAGTTTTAAGGTCAAAGAAAATAAAAGAGAAGGAAAATATTAGAAAGAACATCTTTTTTTTTCTTGCGAAGATTGAATGAAAGAAAAAAAAAAGATTCGTTTGGTCTATACTTAGTTTTACGCTCCCAGGCCTCGAATCCAATCCCAAGCACAAAAATAGAATTTCAGATCAGAGGAAGATATACGAGAATCCATCGATAAGTAAGGTCTCTTAGTTTATATCGTCACTAGAAGACCATCACTCCCAACAGCTAGATATTGTTGTGGGCAGCGCAACAATGGTCTTGTTGATAATTATATGTTCAATACCCATTAGACACCTCAAACCTTTGGCATCATAAGCCCGACGAAGTTAAGTTTTGTAAATACTTCTTCCATTTGAAATTGGTATACTGGTAATTTTGAATTGTAAATTCTATTCTTGCCTCAGTTTGGGATAAACTATCTCCTCAGTCTACCTCGAAGATCGTATCATCATCAGAACAAAATTATTTTTTGTATCAGTTTGTATGAGTGTGTCTTTCAAGAACGACGAAATGGTTTTAAGATTTAAAATACGGGGGCGAGTCAAACATTTTGCAATATTCTGGTAATGAGGGGCATGATTTCGCAACACTTTTTCTGAGGTCGTAAAGGCGACGAACCATACTGGACTTAAAGACCCTGACCTCGCCAGGTACTCTGCGAATACTAATCATCGGATTTACCACGATCGCTTGGAGTCTCGGAATCCAGTTCTAGACCTATCCAACCTTGCCTGATCATCAAGGTCCTTGCAACCCGAACAAAATTTCTTGAACCATCTGATTATTGTACAATGATCAATTACGCTTTCACCTTTCGCACAGCAAATATTATAGTTGCTTCTTCGGCGTTATGGCCTAGTTTAAACTCATAATATATAAGTTATTTAATTAGTTTACGTTGCGCATTCAGTGTGGCTTTCAAAATCGAAACAATGTACGACGTGTCTGCGCACCAACTACAGCGATACTACCAACCACAGCGGGTACTTTTCACGGTATGAACTGCGACTGTTATATGATATACGCGCTGTAAACAAACACACACCATGATATAGCAAAAGTTTGGACTCACCTGATGTAAAAAAAAACGGAAGACTTGTTATAAATGTTTTGATAGGATTCATATTCCATTTAAAATCTTGATAAAAAAATATCCAAGAAAAGAGGGTAGAAAAAAAGGAAGAAAAAACAAACTTAAGTTGTCTGAGTCGTTTCGTTAGTTATTTTATCTCACTTTTGTAGATGTGAACCCTAAAATATCGTCGCTTCTTCCTGTGCCCACGAAACGTCGATCAAAAAAACACAGTAGATAATTTGAGTATCTGTTGATAAATTAGTTATTTAATTCGTTTGAAGACATATAAACACCGTATGGGTTGTTTATCACCAAAATTTAAAAAGAAATAACTAAACAATCTTGGAATTGAAACAATCACAAACTCTTCAAAGACAATTAGGAATTGAATTAATAATAAAAATGACAATACCCAAATCGAATCCAGAACATGGGTTTATGAAATTCCCTGTGATTGGGATAAAAAAATATGTTGTTAATCGTAGTCTCTTTAAACGATTTTATGAGCACACGGGAGATTTAAAAAGAGGAAACGTTAGTTACAGTTTGGTGAAACGTAATTTAGAAACTAATCACTACTTTAATTCTAAAGATTCCAAGATGTTAGTTCACATTCATAGTATTAAAAAAACACCGAAAAATCATTTATTTAAAATAATTTGGCTTCATCATTATATACTTTTATATATATACTTTGAAAAAGAACACTACCAACAGAAAGAGAATGTTTTAAAACTTTCTAATCTCTTTCATTTCATTTAATAACTCACATGTCCTGATGAAGGTTTAAAAATCGAAACATTTAACGGTGGCAAATTCTATAAATAAAATCTTTTGAGAGTCTTTCTTTTTTTCATCTCTCCATATTTTCATGCTCTCTTATTTATTTTCAGTTTTTCCGATACACATACAGCCCAGTCGACTGCGATTATAGAAAACTCCGACATCGTTTCTGCAAAAGGGTAAGATCCTCCCAACGAGTGACCTGCATGTCACTAAACAATTTAATGGTGAAGCTCCAGGATTGCTGGAGCTTTAGGAAATGTGGAGTACCCCATCATTGCCATCACTCTCAGGTCCACTCTGACTCGGAGTGGTAGCACCTGACAGGGCCCTAGCTATGGGTCAGATACATTTGTTTGACATTTAAACTGAGTGCAAACAAATGACTTAGACTAAACTGAATTGCTAGAAATAGAACTGTTTGATCATTTAAAGGTGTTAACAAATCACTTGTTTAATTGAATTGGTAGAGATACAAAGCAATATTGGGAATCATTTAACAGTGTACAATCGAATGAGTTAAGTTGATATTAGATAGCAAAATCTGTAAGCATTTCACTGCGTGCAAATGATTTATATTAAATACAATTATTAGTGTTAGATAGCAATATTTGTAAGCATTTCACGGTGTAGAAAAATAGCAATACGCGTGTGCAAACACGTTCGTTCAACTCATGTAAAAATGAAATTATCGACAAACTAATCCCTAACATATCATGTATGTTTATTTAAATGTGTGTAAACATTTGACGGATATTAAATTGTTACTGTTACATAGGAATACTTGAAACCATTTAACTGTGTGCAAACAAATGATTAATAGTAAACAGAATTATTTGTATCATATAGCAATATTTGAAATGATTTGAATGTGTTGAAAAAAATGAACTCAGGATCGTCTAAAAATGCTATTAACAAAATGTGCTCACAAATCATATACTTGGTTGGTTTAGTTTATGGCATATCAACCTTTGTAGGTTATTTAACACCAAATCCATTTTTATGAAAATAGTACTATTTCCAACCATTCAGCTTAGCATAAGTACACATTTAATTGTCAAAAACGTTTCTATTTTACGCTATTCAGTTTTGTCAAACAGTTCTAATTCAGCTAATTTAGTTTAGTATACGTACAGATTTTCTTTAGACACAGTTTGATGTCAAAACAGATCTATGTTAAACAATTCAGTTTAGTATAAGTAGAGTTTCAATGTCAAAAACAATTCCATTTCAAACAATTCTATTTAGCATAAGGAAGCAGTTTAAATATAAGTACACAGTTTATTCGTCGAAAACATTTCTATTTCAAGCTATTCAGTTTTGTCAAACAGTTCTAATTCAAACAATTCAGTTTAGCGTAAGTATGCAGTTTAGTTCTATTTAGGGCCCTACCAGGTGCTACCATTCCAGTCCAGAGTGGGCCTGGGAGCAATGTCAATGAAAGGGTGCTCCGCTTTCCCTAAAGCTCCAGCATCACTGGGGCCTCACCATGTGATCGTCTAGTGTCATATTCAGGATACTCATTGCGGGGGGTCTTACCCCTCTGCGGAGGTGTAGTCGGTGTATTGTACAGCCCCAGCCGACTGGCCAATATATATATATAGTATTTGGAATTAAATAACCTATAAGAGTTGATATGCCATCAAACCAAACCAATCAAAGATATATAAGTTAGCCGATCGTTGTCGAGGGTGACCTAGGCTCCCTTTTCAATAACTTGTACACCAAGGTTTTGGGGAGGGCACTACTCCTTCTCTGGATTGCTCCACTTACCCTTGATCTCTACCTCATAATACTGAATGTTAAGCAAGGAGACATCAAGTACAATTTAATTTCTTTGGTATAACTAGACCTGGGATTGAACCTCTTTCTCCCGGATCATTGGCGAATACCCTAACCATATAGACAATCTGTCAATGTGGCTTAGAATATGCTAATTGCATCTCCAGCAGAAAGTAATAACCCCTTAATTCCACAAAAGAAGTGTTTTGGATATGACACTAAACTGCATCTTAAAATGGTAGACCCCTTCATTGCACTTACTCCCAGCTCCACTCTAATCGGTCGTACCTGTCCCATTCATGGGTCAAAGAGATCTGTCTCAAAAAGATTAATTATAGTGTTTAAACCATACAACCTCGTGCGCATATATGATTATCGATTAATGAACAAATTATAACTAAAGACAAAATCGGATATTGAAAATATTGTTATGATTAAAATCATTGTCAAATTTCGCTAATAAATAAATAAATAGTTTATATTTCTTCAAGCAAATCAAATAAGAAATTAACCAACGGAATCTACTGTCTTCTGTTAGATCGACATTTGGTGGGCACCACAGGGGTGGGCGACGATGTTTTAGGGTTGACATCAACAAAAGACAATTTTACTTTGTTTTTCCTTTCTTTTTTTTCCTACCTCCTTATCCGAAGGAGGTTTTATATTGACTTTAGATGGAACATTCATTTGATAACTCAAATACCTTGTTGAAGGTTTAGAAACTGAAACGTTTAACGTTGCAAATATTTCTACAAAAGATCATCCTCAAAAATATGTATGTATGTATGTATATGTGTGTGTGTTCTAAGTCAGTTTTGACCTCTAAGCGCATTTTCACAACATTCAGTAAGGTTCACGCATTCTGAAAACATGTATGTTAATTTGCTTTCGCCAAATTCTGTACCATCTTTCTTTACACACACATATATATATATATATATATATACACGCACACGCACTCTCTCTCTATTTTTTTTCATCATACAACGTGTGAAAGCACGTGCGATACCCTGTCCTCATCAACTGCCAACCAGGGGTGATAACACAGTTTCGGTAGCTCAAGGCGGTACTGCAACTCCTGGTGCTACCTAGCAGCTTTTGCCACCGGACAGGGTATTAAGAGAATTATATATATATATTAATATAGATCAATTAAGAGCAGAGACTACATTGGACGTTAATCTTCATTTTCAGTGTGCAGTTTGTGATTTTAAAAACAAAACAAAACAAAAAAACCTGTTTACTTTCGCCGGTTGATGTTATTACGCGTTTACAGTAACCGTTTCTTACTTAATCACACGGAAAAGGTGGTTCCGCGTGTATTTCCTTCATGCTGAAAACTTCTCACTTTCGACCAAATCCAACTTGATGCATATTGCGCCGCGGTCTGAAGACGATTTGAGGCAACTGATATATATATATATATATATATATATATATATTGCACGACTTTATTATGAATATCGTCAAAAGAAGATCTAATCAAAATGCTGGAAATAGCGCTGAAGAAAATCTGTATCAACTGAAATGCCAGAACCTGGATTTGCAACAATATAAACAAAACAAAAACTAAAAGATGCCAAACCCAACTAATTCCTACCAATCCTTTCTTTGTCCAGTTCTGTGAAATCATTTTTTGACCAAAATATTTTTAAAAAGAAGACCATTTGAATACTTGTCTACTTTCTTCGTTTTTTATTTCTCTTTTTCAATTTCTTCTTTTTCTTCTTGCATTCTTCGTCCTTCATTTCTTATAACAATCCAAAATCTTTTGTATTAGATAACCCAGGAAGGTTTATATGCCATTAAAAAAGGAACCAAATTTTTTCTTGTTCCTTTAAATATTCCTTCTGTTTTTCTTTTATTCTTTCGATTTCCAACATTTATACTTCTTCTTCTTCTTCTTCTTCTTCTTCTTCTTCTTCTTCTTTTGCCTTCTCCCTTTCTTCTTCTTCTTCTTCTTCTTCTTCTTCTTCTTCTTTAATAATACTATTGTTTCCGCAAACCTATTTCTTATTTTTCTTCTTTTTCTTCTTTTTCTTTCCTCAATTGTTTCTTTACAGTTTCTTCGTCATTCGTCTTTTTCTTTTTCCTTTCTCATTCTTATTTCATTTTGCATTTCCTTTACCGTTTCTCATTCGTTCCTTCTCCTCCACATTTTTCTTCTTCTTCAGATCTCATTCGCTAGATCTTCTTTTTCTTTTCTTCATTTTTCATTCTCTTTTACATTCAACTTTTCCGTCCTCCATCTTTTTCTTTTTCCTTTTCTTCTGTATTTCTCTTTCACTCCTCTTTTTTTAAATATTTTTCTTTTTCCTCTTCTTCTATTCTTCTTCTGCCATGTTTAAATCCCCTTTTTATAAACGTTCTCATGATTCAAGATGATTTTTTTTTTCACTTATTCTTTTAAAATCATTTCCTGTCTTGGTGTTATTTACCATTTTAGTTTTCGGGGGTTTATTTGTGTAGCAACTGGCGTTTTATTGATAGACTTTTTTCTTTTGCACTCAGTAACTGTGTGTCTGTCTGTATGTGTGTATGTGTTTGTGTCTGCGCGCATGAGTGTCTGCGTTTGTGTGCGCGCGCATGCGCACGCTTCTTTCGCTCCAATATCGTTTCCATCAAGCCGACACAGTTACTTATAACTAATTCTATTGTTTCTCTTTCTATAACAATATTAGAATGACATCTTTATTATTATTATTATTATTATTATTATTATTATTAACAGTGGGAAAATATTTAAAGAAAAAAACTTATGAGGAATTATTAAACAGATAGTTTTAATTTTAGATTACTCATTACATAAATAATGAGACAGCTAATTTTGGCAATATAAGAATAAATTACACACACACACACACACTAATATATATATATATATATATATATATATATATATATATATATATATATATATATATATATATATTTAACTTGTATATTTATTCACTATACTAAGTGTTGTCTGGAAAAGGTAGTAATAAAAGATTATTCAACTCACTGACAACCGCTTGCAAAATTAGAATGATAATTATTGATCATTGGTCTTTAATTGGTTCTTAATTCAATGCTGTCTACTCAGTATATATATATATGTATATATATATATATATGTATATATAAGAAACAGTTGGAAATATATATATATATATATATATATATATATATATATATATATATATATATATAAGTAACAGTTGGAAATAGACAAAAATACATATGTATGTCTGTTCCAATCTCTCTCTCTCTCTCTCTCTCTCTCTCTCTCTCAATATATATATATATATATATATATATGTGTGTGTATGAATGTAATTATGTATGTATGTATGTATGTATATATTCTTTAAAATGAATTGAGCTCTCGGTAGCCGTTAAGCGGATATGTAAACAAATGTGATACATAACGGTTTAAGTTTCCTTCTCTGGCTTTGGTTCCCTCGTGGCTGAATGGTAAAATCTTGGATTTGCGTTTTAGTCAGGTTTCGATCCCAACTTCGGGAAACTAGCCTCAGTGATGAGTTCTGATAGAACGAACCAGTCTGCCTGTGGATGACTATATACATATGTGTGGGTGGCCAGCAGTCTTTCATATAAGCATGTTTGATTAAATAATTACACACATTTTATCCATATGCATATTTGAAATGCCTCTGATTTTATTTTTGTTTTTTTTTATATTCCATATTTCTTGATAATATTCTATTTCCGTTGATAGCGTTCTGCTTCTTAATTTCATCAGCATCTCAGTTTTATTCAACTCTGTGTTTACGTAATTTTTTAATGTTATAAAAAACAAACGAAAAAAATCTAAAAACTCTTTAAAAAAAACACTCTTTCCCCATATAAACAACCCCTGGTGATAGCCTATGAAAGGTCACAAAGCGCCCGGGAGAATTTTGGTAAATTCATCCAGCAATTCCAACCTGAAACCAAGACACTTATCAGGAAACTTGAAAGCATCTTAATAAAATTATATATATATATATATATATATATATATATATATATATATATATATACCACGCTAACTTGGACATATGTGGAAAATTGTACCTATCTCTTGCTGGTCTCAAAAGCCATCTGCGTAAATGTGCAAAATCTATATTGTTCTCAAATAATGTCATTGCAAACAAAAGTGATTGGTTGTGCCAAATCTGTGGTAAAATGTGTCGCAGTTTGGCTGGCTTGAAGAGTCACCTACGAACGCAAACAATTTAAGGGGGGGAGTTGGGGACTCAGGGAGAGGACATGAAATTAAGGAGATGGTCATGCTCGAAACCGAGAGGACACTCATCATATATATATATATATATATATATATTCTTTAAAAGGAATAGGTCCGAAAGCGAATTTGCGTCCGATCTATCTATCGATCTATCTATCTCTCTCTCTCTATATATATATATATATATGTGTGTGTGTGTGTGTCATATCTATTAATCAGTTGATCTTCGTCTTTCTCTCTTTATTCATTCTAATTACTTATATATATAATTTTTTTTTTATTCATCACCTCTCTATATATATTGCTATATCTCTATCTCTCTTCACCCCCCTCTCGCTCTCTCTCTTTCTCTCTCTCTCTCTCTCTCTCTCTTAAGAGATTATTTGTATCAAAATACTTACTTTGGTTTTGTTTGCTTAATAGCATATCAACCTTCGCGGGTTATTTAATGTCGAAGCCAACCTCGTAGAAAAACAGCAGTGATACTATTTAACTCCCAGCTGGGGGTTGGTAACTTTCCCAAGGGGCATTAGACTAAAAGTAAGCGTAATAGCGTGATTGGTACATAAACTTACTTAGTACGATGTCGTAGTCCAGCACTTTAAAGATTACGTCATGGGGACTCTCCCTAAATGGTTACTTGAAGCTATAATTGTTTACAACAGATTATACTAATAAAATATTTTTAACGAAATGATTATATCCAAATTATTAGTATAAGAAAACTTTACAACTAGCTCTACGAAGATCATTAAATAAGTTTCCAGACTTTTTTCGAATGGGCACTTTTATTGATAGTACACACATGAAACTCTAGTCCCCTTCGAAGTAATCTCCTCCGGCTGCAATGCATTTGTTATACCGTTCAAACAACTTATGCAAGGCCCGATGGAAGTTCTCTTTCAAGGGAGTTCACGAAGAGATTCCTAGGGAAAATGCCAACACTCTTCAAATCGGGTCAGTGGCATTTTTACCAGGACAATACACCAGTCCACAACTCCATCCTTGTCACAGACTATTCGAGCAAGATGGGCACCAAGACGGTTCCTCGGCATCCATATAGTCCATACCTTGGTCCCTGTGACATTTGGTTATTCCCTAAGCTCAGAGGCTGTCTCTTTAAGATAATTAAGGAGATGAAAGAGGCTGTGACGAAGGTTATTGACACGCTCACACAAGAGGACTTCCATGGGTCCTTCTAGAAGTTGTTGGAACGATATAACAAGGGTTATGCTATCATTTTTCTACATTTTTAAATACACCTGACTTTTAAAATCGAATTTTGGGTGGCCTAGTCGTTAGTGGCGTGGAGTATGTGTTCAACGAATCGATTTCGAACTCTAGTTGTAAAATTTTGCATTCGCTTTGCTCTAATGCCGCACAGAAAGACAGAAAACCTTCAGCTATCAGTAAATAGTCGAGAAGTGGAATCAATTTAGCCTTGTAGAAGTCATTCCAACTTGGGTTGTAATCAAAGTTGATTCAGCGACCGTTCAGGGCAGCTGGTACCATATAAACCAGTATAATCTGTCAGATGTTAGTTTCAGGAATGGACACCATCAGATAACCTGCCCTGAAAGATAACACGAAGAGAAATTAGTCGGCATGGTACCCCTGACCGACAAAGATGTTATCAGATTGTTTTTACATCTCCTCTAAAAACTGTTCAATATCTTTGATTTATAAGAGTGTCCAATTGGCCCTATTATTTCTGGGTACTATGGGAAAGTACTGCTTGTTAAGACGACCTCCTAGAATTGAACATTGGCCTTAATTTGCTTCTTGACCTCAGAAAGCCATCACCCCAATAGCAAATGTTTTTCTTTCGTCATCACACAATTCTTAATTGTGTAAGTATTTATTAAACTTTTCTAAGTCTGTCCCAAGGCCATGGATATTTTAGCTACCATTCAGTGACGATCGATCTAACTACATCTCAATAGCAGCTGCTCTACAGTGGGTCGCTCTCTGAATTATATAAATATTTAAACAATTTTCTTCCCTTCTTTCCTTCCTTCGCTATCATCGACAACATACAAACTATAGATATTTCTCAACTTTCGATTATATGTCATGACTACTGAGCCGACGAGGTAAGCGTATTGTCAGGACAGCAATTCCCGCCAATATCTGATTATTCGTCATCAACTGTCTGTTCTGAATTAATGATAAAGCCTGTATGCATATACGTTGCGTAGGACTAGCTCGCAGGTCAAAGAAAGTGTTTAAGACAATATACGCACGAGGGTCGCCGAAGGCTGTGGCGGGGGGTATCGAAAAAAGGGGTAGGGAGGACTGGGTTACGCTATCCACGTGATTTTAATAATCTGCTTACAGTTCCCAGAAACGGTTGCTACCAACAGTGTCACGCAATGTTTTGAACGCCCACATCGAAGTCGGCATTGAAGTCGGCATTCTCTCTCTTAATAGTTACAGCGGATAATCCAAGAAATCATCAGTAAGAAATATTAATAGCAAGTAAGTCGCGAGATAATGTTCCTTTTAGGACTAATAACCTTGGGATAGATATGAACCCCCTTATCCCCCACTAATCAACGGGTTGAATAATATCACTACTGTTCTTATATGGGCGACTTCGATGATGTAATGAATGGTTCGAGTCTCATTGGGTACCCATTCATACGGCCTTGTTCCACATCTAAGTAAAAAGCTTAGAAAATTGCTAGTTCTTTTGACATGGGCGCTTCGGGTGGTGTAATGGTTAGCTAGCTAGGGAAGCAAATCGTCACGAGTTCGAGTTTCATTGGGTACCCATTCATACGGCCTTGTTCCACATCTAAGTAAAAAGCTTAGAAAAATGCTAGTTCTTTTGACATGGGCGCTTCGGGTGGTGTAATGGTTAGCTAGCTAGGGAAGCAAATCGTCACGAGTGAGTTCGAGTCTCATTGGGTACCCATTCATACGGCCTTGTTCCACATCTAAGTAAAAAGCTTAGAAAATTACTACTGTTCTTTTAAGATGGATGCTTCAGGTGGTGTAATGGTTAGCTAGCAAATCGTCACGAGTGAGTTCGAGTCTCATTGGGTACCACATTCATACGGCCTTGTGTGACATCTAAGCAAAGATTAGTAAATTGCTACTGTTCTTCTACCATCGTGGCTTTAGCATTAGATAACCCTCGAATGTTGAATTGCTATTCAACGAAAAGAGAAACCAAGTCACCCATATCAGATCTGACCAAGCTTATCGCTGCTTATCTTTGGAGAACGCAGATGATAATCGCCGTTATTTACCAAGATTTTGACTACTTTCTCGCCTTTCGTACCCATAAACCATAAGTTACAGAATTAGACTACATTGCACGTTCATACGTGTAGCTTTCAAATAACATAGAGAGAGAAGCAATGAACAACTTGGCAGCGCATCAACTTCCACGATCCTATCAATCACAGAGGGTACCATATAACTACTTTGATCACGTAATATACACGCCATAAACTATAACGTACTACCAAAATATTGCAAAACTTTTGACTCGGCCTCGTTTTACTTTCACAAATCTCTTATTCACGGGGAATATACTTATCAATTAAAGAATCATTAAAAGTTGTGATGTGATTTGGTTTTGAATGACTTGGTAATATCTCTAGGGGTTCCGGTGTAGTGTCGGGGTGGGGTGAAAAGATCAGCAAAGTTTTAAAAAAAAGAAATCTTGCTAATCCGGACGACAGCTGGGAACACCCAGAGATTATCGGTTTATAGAAGGTTCTTTCCTTTTTCCATGGACATTTAAATCCTTCTTTGCATTTTGATCCGCTTTATATTGATTAAGGCACTCAGAAACATCAGATGACCTCAGTTCAGTAGAAAGACCATTAGAATTTAATCATTCTGTCTATCTATCACTCAATTCTCCCCCTGCTATCTATCAATATATATATATATATATATATATATAAGAGAAAAGACGGAGTGAAAATTATTCCTTTTTAATTTTCTTGAATTGTTTATAATGATTTACTCCTTTGAGAGCATTTTACACCAGCGCTAGCTGATGGTCTGAGTGACAACAAATCTTCTCAGGACTCCAGAACCTTTCTCGGTATTCTGGCCAATCTCAGCAATGCTGTAGTTTGCATTGTTTTGATTCGACCTTCAATTTCCAGCTCTTCCATTGCCCTCATTTAGCTTCTTCACACAACATTTATAATTGGTATCACCGTTAATTTCATGTTTCATAACTTTTTTAGTTCTCCAGCAACGTCCAAGTCTCTTTTTTTTGCTTTCTTTTATTTTCACTCAATATATCTTTCCTTAGGAAGTGAATGATATATAAGTAATTTTCTTTTAAATGATTTAGGGCTCATTTGTTTGCACCCAGTTGTATGTTTTCAAGATTTGATATTTAACATTAATAATTCTATTTAATATTAATCATTTGTTGCACAAATTTAAATGGTTTAAGGATTAGTCTTGTCTCTCTCTCTTTAACGATATAGAAGGTGCCTTCAATAAGTTTCCAGACCTTTTTTGTACAGGCATTTAAAATTGTCGTAGACGCTTGAAATTTCAGTATGTTATCACACTACATCTTATGAGATGACTGACTAATTTTTATGATTTCAGCTTCAAATGAACAGCTACAGCAGGAATTGGAATACACCCTACTAAAGCCTAATTGTCACGGCTGGTGAATTTCAAAAATGCAATCTGGACGTGAGGACACTTTAGAAGAACGATATGCAATAAAAGTCTGTTTTAAACTTGGAAAAAAAGGCCACAGAAACGTATGGAATGCTTCAGACTGCTTTTGGAGCATCTTGCATGAATTGAGTATCAGTTTTTGAGTGGCGTAAGAGATTCAAGGAAAGCAGGGAGTCTGTGAAGGATAATGAGAGATGTGGGAGGAGTAAGGAAGTCAATACACCAGAGTTTATTTGGCCAAAGGCTTAGGGTTAGTGTTACTATGTTGAGGTTTTAAGGGAGTTCAGGAAGAGATTCCGTCGGAAGAGGCCAGCACTCTTCAAATCGAGTGAGTGGCATTTCCGCGAGGACAATACACCAGTCCACAATTCCATCCTTGTCACAGACTATTAGACCAAGATGGGCATCAACACAGTTGGTCACCCTCTCTATAGTCCATACCTTGGTCCCTGTGACTTTTGGTTATACCCTAAGCTCACAGGCTGTCGTTATGAGAAAATTGAACAGATGAAAGAGGCTGTGACGAAGGTTATTGACACGCTCACACAAGAGGACTTCCATGAGGCCTTGCATTGCAGCTGGAGGAGATTACTTTGAAGGGGACTAGAGTTTTATGTGTGTCAATAAAGGGGCCCTTACGAAAAAAGTCTGGACACTTATTTAATGAGCCTCGTATATATATATATATATATATATGTGTGTGTGTGTGTGTGTGTGACAGGCAGTTTGTGTCTATCCCTCTTATCATGTTCTATCTTATCACTCTCAGTCTGTGTCTTTGCTTTGAAATCTATCAATTTATCTTAGTTCCTCTTTATCTATCTATCTAGCTAGCTAGCTCATTCTCTACAAATGGACTTCTCTATGTATCAATTTGTTCATATCTATCAATATTTCATATACCCGACTACGAGAGGTAGGTTGTGACACAGTATCACGTATCTCATATCTATCTATCTATCTATCTATCCTAATCTTTTATAAAGATATATAGCATTTTCTCATCCGTCTATTTTTCTATTTAAGGCTGTTCATCTCTCTCTCTCTCCCCCTCCTGTTTCTCTCTCTCTCTCTCTCTCACCTGTTTCTGTTTTCTCTCTCTCTCTCTCTCCTTTTCTCTCTCTCTCCTTCTACCGATCCTTTTCTCTCTCTCCTTCTATCTCTCTCTCCTTTTCTCTCTCTCTCTCCTTCTATCTATCCTTTTCTCTCTCTCCTTCTATCTCTCCCGCTCTCTCCTTTTCTTTCTCTCTCCTTCTATCTATCCTTTTCTCTCTCCCCTTTTCTCTCTCTCTCTCCTTTTCTCTCTCTCTCTCCTTCTATCGATCCTTTTCTTTCTCTCCTTCTATCTCTCTCTCTCCTTATCTCTCTCTCTCTCTCTCTCTCTCCTTCTATCAATCCTTTTCTCTCTCTCCTTCTATCTCTCTCTCTCTCTCTCTCTGCATATACATATACAGATAGATAGATAGATAAATCTTCCATATATATATATATATATATATATATTGCAAACTATCTGCGAACTTGATCGTATTCATCTCCTTCAATCTCTCATAATAATCTCATTTCCTTTATCTATCGATTTCATCCTGTTTATATCTGTGTTCAATTTTTTTTCAAGTGATTTTCAATTTAAATCTTCAGATTTTTTTTCTTGATTATGATATGTCCTCAATTACCTAACGCACTTTGTATTTTAAGAGCCCTGTTTAATGGTTGTCATAGTTACAATTAGCACGCTGCCTAAGTTGTAAGAGCCCTGATAACATCTCAAAATCTTTAACCTTGATTATTTAAGACGATACTCTCCTACAAATAAAATCCAAATGAAAAATACTAATAAAGGTTGCTGAGCTTCATGTACTCAGCATTCAAACAGTGTATCCCGTCGTAGTATAAAGTCTAGTAAATTAATTTCGCAGATCCATTGCAACTGAATAGTGCGTTTGATCCTCACTGGTTCTCCCATACTTAAGGCTTTGTGGAAAATCTAAACTAAGATTTGTTTTGAATGCCACACGTGTTGTAGTGGTTAACAAGTTAGTCGAACCAACCATTGAGAGTGGGTTAGTTTCTCTCCGAGTGTTCCTTATTTGCCACTTTGTACCAAATCTAAGTTAGACTCAATTATCTTTTTAAGAGCACCTTAAGTGATGTAATGACTAACGATCTACGCTAGGGCTATAGTTAGTGAGCTCGATTCTCACTGAATGCCCCATATTTTTTGCCTTGCGCCAAACTAATGGTTAGTAAATGACGCTATTGACTGGGCCCAATGAAATGACGGTTGGCGGTTGATATTTAAGACACGTCTTTTCACACATCATTCACTTAAAAAACATTATGGTGACACTTAGGAAACAACTGTCAATAGACATTTTCCTCAAATCAATGACTAACTAAAACAGACGATACGTCAAAATGGAAAATGTCGAAGTCATCAGGGAAAAAAAACCCATAAATTTACTTTTCTTTTATCTTGTACGAACCCAGTTTTTATGCAACACCTTTAACTGCTTACTGCTTATTTAAGCATTACATTATCAATTTTTTCCCCAAGTAATTTTTCTTATACACTTTTCCATTGATACAACAGTCACTGTTTCAGAATATGTCTGGTTTAAGGCCATGTACCGTTCTTCAGAAAGTGAAGTCATATACAGCGTACTCTAGTAGGGTGAGTCAAAGAATTTATAATATTTTGATACGTGCTAGTTTATCATATTTACCAAACCCCTCCGCTCGGGCAGGATATGACACAAGGTCAATTTTTAAGCGGAGTTTAACAGGTTTTAATTCAGAGTTTTCCTTCTCCTAGACTAGTTGCTTCACCAAGGCTGAAGAACCTAGTCTGTCCTACTATTTACCCATAGCTGGAGGGAGAATAATTGGATTCATAATTTTCCCAAGGGTATTAGTGCTATGTGAAATGCAATCAGTCCAGGATTTGAACTCGTGTCGCCGTGTCCAATTCCTGCGACGATAACCATTTCCCCACTGGCACTTCCTAGATACGTGCTAGTTTATGGTGCGTATATCACGTGATTTGAAGCAGTTCATGCCTTTGGTCGGTAGTATCATGATGCATTGCTTCAATCCCTGTAGGATTTGATGAATGTGCAACGTTGTCTAAATGTACCCTAGCCAGATACGGATATGTGCAATGGACATATAATGTTCATATATATATATATATATACATAGAACATAGGAATCTCGAAACACGAAAAACACTTACGACTTCTTAGTTCAGGTACGAAACTTTTTATTACCTTTGAGTTTAAAGGTTCTTCGTTCGACATAAGGAGAAAGATACACATTCTTTCTATCCTGGCTTTTTCATCTGCCACCCCCCACACCATCATCTCGTACGACACTTGCCCAAGGCCTCCGTGAGCAAGCGAAAGTCAACCGTCTACTCTCGAGGCAGGACTCAACTCAACGCAACTCAACTAAGTGACTTTTTCAAAATCCCCAAAATCCTCCGCGCGCGCGCTTCCGGTGAATGACGTCATTCACATCCACTGGTCAACTTTTCTATCAGATTTTTATTTTGACATCTATGAACGACACATCCTCCCCGTGTGCGCGTTAACGCCTGCACTCAAGTTTGCACCTAACTAACCCATGTGCTGAACCGAAGAGTTCTCAGCCTAACTAAACCCAAAGGCATAAAACGAAACTCCCCGCCGGCCATTATATTACATAAATTGAGAATTGACGCTTAAAGAGTTCGAACTGGGTTATACCTCCCCAGAGGTAAACAAAAACATTCGTTGTGCGAAAGGTGAAGCTCAGTTGATTGTAAGTAAGTAAAAAGTAAAGTTGGCGACCATAATCGAGAGTGACCCGAAGGCTCCCTTTTCAAAAGCTACTACAATGAGATGTAGGGAAGGGCGCTACTCTATTTCCTGGATTGCTCTACTTTACCCTTGATCCTAACCTTATAATGCTGAGTGATAAGCAACGCTGCATTAAGTACTATTTTTTAAGTCTTTAGTATGACTCGACCTGGGATTGAACCGCAGCCTCCCGGACCATTGACGAACACTCTACTCGTTTGGCCAATGGTCAGTTGATTACAGTACAGTAATTGTAAAGTTGCCTCCCCGACCCAGCACAATCAAAAACATTTCAAATACAGGATGGACACGTTGCTTCAAATACGAAAAATTTCTTACTCTTACGTTTTTTTTAACCGGACATTGGCTAGAGAGTTGGTTAGAGACATTGGTTAGAGAGTTCGCCAATCGCCCGGGAGACCTGGGTTCAATCCCAGGTCGAGTCATACCAAAGACTCAAAAAATGGTACTTGATGCCTCCTTGCTTAACACTCAGCATTATAAGGTACGGATCAAGGGTAAAGTGGAGCAATCCAGGGAAAGGAGTAGCGCCCTCCCCTACACCTTGGTGTAGTAAGCTATCGAAAAGGGAGCCTTCGGGTCACCCTCGACTATGGTCGCCTACTTTACTTACTTTACGTTTTTTCTCGTTGCCAGACACGAAACGAGAGAGGAAGACAGGATGGATGATATACTACTGTTACATAGAAACGCTATGAGATATGGGGGTGATAGACGAACAAAAATACCCAACTTCGATTCATTCACCGTACACGTTCTATCGCTCCTGAGAGCTCTGAACTCAACCGGCCTTCTGCCTCTGAACTATGAAC
Organism: Sepioteuthis lessoniana; assembly: GCA_963585895.1. Classification (NCBI taxonomy): domain Eukaryota; kingdom Metazoa; phylum Mollusca; class Cephalopoda; order Myopsida; family Loliginidae; genus Sepioteuthis; species Sepioteuthis lessoniana. Next base: position 256,936 of record CAUZXS010000655.1, read on the forward strand.
TCGACTGCCCAACTGAACTGAAAATTCTGCTTGAATGATATATTAATTATCTCATGCTCTCATGATATAAGAACACGTGTCTGTAACTTTCTAGCGTGACGTCATCACTGAAACCCTCTTTAGCCCACCGACAGAATATTTACTCTTTAATATCTGACCATCGACCCTGATTTCAAAATAAAACCCTATTTTGACATAAGCTGACATCCTAGTAGCTGCATGTGCACGCGTTCTACCTTTTCAATGCGACCCACACTTCAATTCAAAGTTTTCTTACCAACTTACAATCTATCACCACAAATCAAATAATTAACTTGCATAATTAATTATCATCCTTAATTATATTACAGTAAACAAATAGTTAAAAAAGTTTTCCCCGGATTGCAAAAATCTCAATAATAAGGCAGGATCAAGTAGGCCGTAAACTGTTGATTAAGAGGCTGTGTTCCAAGCAATAGAGGCAAATCAAGTAGGCCGTAAACTGTAAATTGGCAGACATGGTTCATAACAAATTGACTCCAACTGCCAAACTACAGGATGGAACGATTGTCGCACTAGAAAAGACGACATGATTCCATTTCCGTTTAATGAAAACCAGTTTTCTTTTTTTGTTGCCGATCATCTACTAGTTGGCCAGTTGTGTACAAATCCCAAGAGCGATAGGAGCCTTCTATCATGTCTGAAAGTGACACAATGTTCAACGAGCGAGATCAGAGATGCGCCGCTGTACAACTCATTCGCTCTACCGATCCAACTTATGACAACAGGACCATTGCTACCACCTTCAAAATGCAAATCTGGATTGCCACGAATAACGGGGACGTGCCCAGGGTGATAAAAACAAACTTTCCGGTTACGGTTATGGTCTTTGGTGTGGTTTCAAGAGAGAGCCACATTATGCCACCACACATCTTCGAAGTCGGCTTGAAAGTCAACACCAAAGTGTACCTGGATATGCTGAAGAGTGTAGTGATCCCCTGGTGCAATCAGGTGACCGGTGGCAGACCCTGAGTGTGGCAGCAGCACTCGGCGCCGGCCCACAAGTCCAAAGAGACCAGGCTTGGCTTTTAAAGGAGTGCTACGACTTTGTACCCTTCTCTCACTGCCCCCCTCCTTCCCCGACCTGAACCCGCTGGATTACTTCGTTCAGTCATATGTCGAGAACATCACCAACATAATCTCCCACAACACCAAAGCCAGCCTGATCGCCGCCATCCACCAAGTATCTGCCGAGCTCCCGCCGGCGTTTGTGGAAAAGGCATGCTCCCAGTTCCGGATCCGTATCGAGACGGTGATTGAGGCTAAAGGCGGCTACATTGAATAGATGTCAGCTCTACTACATAATCAAGTTAGCTGAATTGATTTTTTCAATAAAAGTTTTAAAATAAAACTGTAGTGTTGTTTTCTTTAGGGCGACAATTTTATCGTTCCACTCTGAACATTGGCAGTCTTGTCAACCTAGCAGTCGCCATAACATGAACCAGGAAGGACAGCAATCGATGAGAGTTAGAAAATGTCTACTGCTGTAGTGAGTAATGTCCATCGCTAACCTGCTCCAGTTTTTTCACCTCCAGCTTCTCTTTCTATTAATGCATCAGCACCGGATCAATGGATTGGCATACGTCACCTTCCCTAACGACCGACATTGCAACTTCTGTTGATTCTGTAGGGTCCACTGATCTGACAAAAGACAATCTTTTTTATACCCATATACGTTTTTTATTGGTATCAGTGTCCTCGATTCAGTATGGGTCTGGTTTAAGGCCATGCACCGTTTTTCAGAAATTGACAACATACACAACATATCCTATTCAAAATTAAACTTGTCCAGTCGGCAGGAGCTGTAGGATACACCGACTGCACCCCTCTGCAGAGGGGTAAGACCCCACCACCAACGAAGGTCCTGTTTATGACACTAAACAATCTGATGGTAAGGTTCTAGTGATGCTAGAGCTTTGGGGAATGCGGAGTACCCCTTCATTGCCATTGCTCCCAGGTCCACTCTGACCCGCCGTGGTAGCACCTGATAGGGTCCTATCTATGGGTTAAATAGAACTAAACTGCATACTTATGCTAAACTGAACTGTTTGACTAAACTGAATAGCTTGAAATAGAAATGTTTTTGACAATTAAACCGTACTTACATTTAAACTGCGAGCTTATGCTAAACTGAATTATTTGAAACGGAACTGTTTTTTTTACATTGTAACTGTACTTACACTAAACTGAATTGTTTAATGTAGAACTGTTTTGACATTTAAACGTGTGTAAACAAAATCTATGATTATACTAAACTGAATCAGCTGAATTAGAACTGCTTCACTAAACTAAATAGCTTGAAATAAAAATGATTTCACAATTAAACTGTACTTACATTTAAACTGCGTGCTTATCCTAAACTGAATAGCTTGAAATAGAACTGGTTATTTACATAAAAAAATGGATTTGGCGTAAAATAACCTACAAAGGTTGATATGCCATAAAACCCAACCAACCAACCAACCAATCAAAATTAATCGCTTCGGTATTGGCAGCTTGAACATAGCAAATAGACGATCGACAGATATTTATACGGAAGACAAATTTATTAAAATCTATTCATACCGGAATCAGACACCAATATACTGAAGCAAAAATAAGGCTGCAACAACTTTGGTAAGTCTAAAGTCTTGCAATATTTTGTTAACTTATTCATTCTTCTAGTTACAACAAAAGCAGTAACCATTCAAAGTAGAGACCATCATGCTGCAAGATCTTAAAGCACTTTTCTCTCTTTTCTTTGATTCGCACAAATACTAATTCTTGTCCTTTACAGAAGCTTTCACGTCTTCTTGGTTGTTGAAGAGCCTTGTGTGCAAGAAGTGAGCCGTGGAACGGAACAAGTAAGAATTCGAGGGAGCTACATCCGGACTAATTGCTGGAGGAGGTATCAGTTCGATTTTCCCCAAGTTCCCGGGATTCATACCAAAAACTTGAACGTATGCAAATATGGTAAAACTTTTGACTCCCACGCGTAAAGACTATGAAAAGAAATATAGAAAATATATAATAACTTGAAATTATAGAAAATGTTTCATAAATGAAAATATTACACAAAAGTTTATCCATTCTGTTGCATTAACTCCGGACAACTGACAATACCTTCCTTCAGAATTTTCAATGCATTTCTTTAGTAAAATTGACAATGCATTTCTATGATAAAATTTTCATTACATTTACAGAGAAAAAATTTTAATACTTTCCAATAGTAAGATTTTTAATACATTTCTATAGTAAAATTTTCAATACATTTCTATAGTAAAAATTTGAATACATTTCTATAGTAAAATTTTTAATACTTTCCAATACTAAAATTTTTTATAAATTTCTAATACATTTCTATAGTAAAATTTTAATACATTTCAATAGTAAAAGTTTTAATACATTTCTATAATAGAATTTTTAATACTTTTCAATAGTAGAATTTTTTATACATTTCTATAGTAACATTTTCAATATATTTCGATAGTAAAAAATTAACAAATAACCTCTTTCAATGATTCCTAACCATTTCTTTCTTTCTGATTTTTAATGCATTTCGCCCCGAAAATTATTGACAATTCATTTTATACCTATAATAACCCTATTCTGTCAATAATGATTGGATGTCTAGGCTATGTCTCTAAATTACATCTGGTGGTTAAGGCTCCAGTTCTGGAGCCATGGTAGAATATGAAGCAACCTCTTAGCTACATCACTTCCAGACCAAATCCGAACCTGTTAGATTAATTTTGATGAGTCAATTAAATCGGTTTAAAATAATGTTTAAAGGGATTTTAAAATACATTAATACATTGGCTCTTAACTCATTGATATCGTAACAAAGAATGATGTATTCATCTGTTTAAAATGATTGTGAAGATATATTTTTGTACTTCTTACAATTGGAGAACATGATTGTTTGACTGACATCAGTATAAAATAAGCCAGCTTGGTTAGCATAAGTTGATTTTTACGAAATATAAGCATCTACATGACTACAAGTGTACATCTATAAATGCCCACCCATAAACACATGTTCCTCTTTTTTTTTTTCTAATCAGAAGTTAGTAGACATATAGCCGGTGTTTATATTAACTGATTAGCTTGAAACTCTTATCCAATAAATACTCTTTTTCGGATAATGTCACAATATCTAACTTCTAAAACACAATCTACAACTTTTGAGGCAGCCTGCATTATTTTTTGATAACTTCCAATCAACAACGCTGATTTTTTGGTTTTATCTTCTTGTTTTATATTGTACTTTGACAGCGTTAAACTGTTAGTATAACAATTCTTTTAAAAATTTGGTTAACAGCCAGAATTGAGCACTCCAGGTAGCCGATAACGTATATGTAAAATATTTTACTTAAAAATCTTTCATTTCCGATGAGAATGACGATGGATCTAGGGTAAGACGTCAGTCGGGTTTCGATCCCAGTTTGAAGCATCCCGTGATGAAGAAACAGTCTGTCTGTGGTTGAACATATATGCATTCGTGTAGCAGCATATATATATGTACGCTGCTAAACAAATGTAAATGTTACGTTACTGGTTCACTTTTCGTCATTTCTTTTATGGCGTATAAACTTTTTAAAAATCTATTTCTTCACAAAAAAACCTTTCACCTGACGATGACCTAAGGTCAAAGCTAGCCGAAAACAAATATATTACTTCGAAGAAATATTACAATTTGTCTCATCATTTTTTCAAATCTGTCTGTCGGTCTGTCTCTGCCTATATATATATATATACACATATATATATACACATATATATAGGAGGGTTATTCATCAAATAAGGGAAGTTTTTGAAAAAAACAAAATATTTTTTTTATTTTGATGGATGTAAACTCTGCCATGTTTGGAATTAATTTATAGCAAAATTGATTTTAATCCGGTAAAAAAATTTTTTTTGAGGCTATTCAAATTGCTGACAAATCAAACCGTATACTCAAGGCTTGAACAGAGATCTGCCATCAAATCGTGCTTATGGCATGGAGTTCTCAGACTCTCACTATCCGTCCCTATAGTCCATCACTCATGGCATGTCCTCTTGACTGCATCCAGTGTCCGCACAGAAATTGATTAATGTAAGCCTTTACTGGTTTGCTAACACATGCGCGTCCACCTGAAGAAGTCCATAAGAGGACGTCTTTAATGACTTTGTCCTCACTTCTCCAGCAATGCATAGCGTGTCGTGTTCGTCTTCTTTGGATAGTTTGTGAGATGGGAGGTAAGAAGCTGTACAGCAGTTGTTTTATGGGATGCTGCCTCCAGGGTTTGTTGAAAACTATTGTATATCCTACCTATGAACATTAATGAGTATGTTCCATTCCTCATAAATACGTTGGACTCTATTGTGAGGGGGTGAAAATATCCCAACTGCCTTTGACGGTGGTGTTTCACTCGGTCGAGGCTGCCTGATGGGGTTGCCGGGGTAGCCTGGCATTCACGTCACGCAGCCGACCCTCCTCGAGCCTCAAGAGGCCGTCCTCCGGGGTTCTAACCGTCTTTGGAGGGGCTAACGCTTAAGGCGCCTCTTTTGGGGGAAGTGCCCGAGGCATTTTTGGAGTCATCGGGCGTGTCCGGGCTATGGCTCTGAAGCTGGACCTACCTTAAAAAAGGCTTTGTGCCAATCTCATCCAGGTGGTGGGACGTACAACAAATATGGAAAATATACTAAGTAGTCACCACTAGTAGCGGTTACCTTCTTCACGCCGTTGGCAAGTAGGGTATTTTGTTAATGTCATGAAGATTCCCGTTTCATTTCCAACTTCCGTTTTGGTTATTTCTCCTTTGGTAACTTTTTTGTTAGGTCACAACAAAAACAACACGTAGCATTCTTTTTCATTGTTCGTTTCGTTTGAGTCCAGGTGGTTCGTCCCTGCAGTAGTACCGACACATCGATGGCTTGGAAGAAATGGTGTTTTATTCGATCAGAGAAATCAGATTTCCATATGATCGACAACCTATCAATAGCAGTCCACGCATTCTCTATGCGTGTGCTGACATCACATTCAGTAGAGGAGATATTGCTGCTGAGGTATGTGACTGATCCATTTATTTTATAGGCTTGTCACATAAAGTGTAGAGGGCTCCATCTTCTTTAAAATGCATGTCATCAATTTAAGATATTGACACGCATGTATTTATTTAGGGGGGAGGGCTCATTTAGTTTTTCTTTTTTTTGTCTTCTTTCTTTCTTTCTTTTTGTCTTTTTTCTTTTCTTTCTTTCTTTCTTTCCTTTTTTCTTTCCTCTTTTCTTTCTTTCTTTCCTTTTTTCTTTCCTCTTTTCTTTCTTTCTTTTTTCTTTCTTTCTTTGATTCCTACTCTCTCTCTTTCTTTCTTTTATTCTTTCTTTCTTAACCGATCTTTTGTCTTTTCTTTCTTTCTTTCTTTCTTTCTTTCTTTCCTCTTTTCATTTTTTCTTTCCTTCTTACGTATTTTCTTTTTTCTTTTTCTTTCCTTCTTTCTCTCCTCTTTTCTTTCTTTCTTTCTTTCTTTCTTTCTTTCTTTCGTATTTTTTTTCTTTCCTTCTTTCTTTCCTCTTTCCTTTTTTCCTTCACTTTTTATTCCTTTCTTTTTTCTTTCTTTTTTGATTCTTTCTTTCTTTGTCACTGTGATTTGGTTTCTTTATTTAATGGCATATCAACCTTTTGGGATCATTTAATGCCAAATCCATCCTTACAGAAGGACTGATGGGATATTAATTCTTTCATAGCTGCAGGGAGGGAAGAAGTGAGTCCATGCCTTCCCCGAGGGTATTAGTACGAAAATGAACATAATAGAGCGAGTGAGGTTCGAACTCATATATTACGCTGTCGAATTCTACCATGTAAACCACTACGCCCCGGAGACTCCCTACTCTATCATCCTTATAGGGTATTTTTCGCTTTCACGGGTAATTAGCACAAATACTCAGCAATTTTCGTTATGGTTTGTTTGTTTTTTCAGATTCCTAAGGTGTCTCGAGATTTTTAAATTCGTACATTTTTTTAATTTCTTTTTTATCCTTTGTTTTTTGTTTGGTCGGTTGTTTATATATATATATATATATATATATATATATATATATATATATATAAGTATTATTCGGTCCAGTTAAACCGGAGTCGGGAATAATTCCGTCAGGACAAAAATCATTCAACTATGAACATTTAAATTTTCCCGGTAAAGAGCTCAATGTAACTGACATCAACCGGTAATAAAAACTTAAAACCGGAAGTGGATGAAATGGGGAGGAAACTTTTCACCCCTCTTCTACTCCTTCCCACCCTTCCTTCCTGTGTCTATTCTGAATTATTTTATCCATTAGATCTGAAGAAGTCCTGTTACTTTTGGTGTTATTGATTCATATCAATACCCATAACAGAATGGAAATAAATTTATAATCCTAATGTGACCAGTTTTTGTTTTTCTTAAAGAAAATATATATATATATATATATATATATATATATATATGTTTGAACTTATTCAGTAACCTATTTGTAGTTACTTGTTTTTCTTCTTTTCCTTTTTATTAGTATCTAGTAAGCAAGGCCAGGTAACCCAACTAGTAGATAATAATCAATGTAGAATTTTTCATTTCAAATACTGTTTGCAAAAAAGTTGCCAAACAGCACCAGACAAATTGATAATGAGAACAACGAAAGAGAATGAGAAAAGAAACTATAATTTATTGTTAGTCGCTTGAGCAATGACAACGATCTGCTTTTGAGGGTGACGTCAATCTCCTCTTAGTGGATTAAGCCTTTGGTGGAAATTGAATTACAGAGTGTCATATCTGCGCAGAATCGTCCTCATTCCATTTTCTTTTTCTTCGTTCTGCGCAAGTGAAAAGAATGTAGAAATGTGTTGCAATATTCAGTCTGTTGCCTAATCATCACATAAAAGAATATTCAAAAATGTTGACTTTTAGCTCAAGAGATTTTGGGGGACAAAATTTCAAAGAAAATAAAACAAATCCTTTTTTTTTTTTAATAATTATAAGTTGTTTATTTTCTTATTCAAAATTTGAATTGCTCCGATAAATAAAAGCAAGTTTTCGTTTGTAGAATTCGTTAAACGATGAATTTGATCTAAAAATTATTTGAACCAATCTTCGAACCAACACTTCACAACAAAAGACTTATCTTCCAGTTGACAAACCATTTAAATAAAGTGTAAAAAACCATACTGGGCATTGCTGAAGAAAGTAACGGTGAACTCCTGATAAGTGACGTTCTCCTATGAACTTTTACTTACACATAGACGCTCAAGTGCTGACCGACTAGCAAGGACGTATACACGTCAGTTCTGTACGGACACAGGATGCAGTCTAGAGGATCTGCTAAGAGTAATGGCCGATAGAGACAGATAAACGAGGGAGAGTCAGGAAATACTGTCCTATCAGTACGTCTTGATGTTGAGGAAAGAAGGTCTACGTGGTGTATCGTCGATAAGATTTGAGGACGTGGAGGACTTTAGATGAAATGAGAGAAGCTTCATATCAAAAGCGTTATTTTAGAGGTGCCTCACTGAAATGAGTGAACTAACTTTATATATATATATATATATATATATATATATATATTGTCATCCACAGACAGATCTGTTTCGTTCTAACAGAACTCATCAGTGTGGCTAGACGGGCTAGATTCCTGAAGCTGGGATCGAAACCCGGTTGACTCAAACGCCAATCTAAGATTCTACCACTCAGCCGCGAGGAAACCAGCGCAAGCGAAGGAAATTTAATCAGTTATGAATCACAATTGTTATTATTTACATATATCCTCTTAACGGCTACCGAGAGCTCGATTCATATGAAGAGCCTATATATATATATATATATATATATATATATATATATATATATATATATATATATATATATATATATATATATTCTGCACTGACTCTATTCTGTGTTTCACACACACTACTGATCACGTTCTTATATAAGTTTCTCAGCTGTGCACAGGTCTTTGAAATTCAAAGATCCAGCTTCAATGTTCTTCAAGTTAAGTTGAGGGTTCTTAGAATACACTGACTGTATACCCCATTGAGGGGTACGCTCTCTCTCTCCGAAAAGCGGTTGTCCTGAGCATAATACTAACTCTCAAGAAATAACTACACAAAAACGTAAACATGAACGTACAATGAACGCAATTCCCTAACCAGTCGACATAAAATAACCCCACATGAGTTGATATGCAGTTAAAATCATCCAATAGACCAATATTCTTTGATTGCACTTCGTATATATCATCATCATCATCATCATCATCATCATGTCGTGCCGCAGGCACAGATATCCCTGATCCTCTCTTGCCACTTCTCCCTATCGTTTATCGCCTCTGGCAGATCTTCAGGGCCACATCCTCTATCCTCACATAGCTGCTGGATGTATGTTCGAGCTGCGGGGGTCCATAGGAGTACATCACTTATGAGCTCGTCCCTGCTTCTCCAGCAGTGACCTGTATGTCTGGTTCGTCTAACTTGGATAGTTTTCGTGATGGGAGGTAGGTGGCCGTATAGTTGGTGTCTTTTGGGGTGTTGCTGCCAGGACTTGTTCAGTATTGCTCGCAACATTCTTGTATAATTATCGTATATATAAAGTAACATATTTTATATGCATGTGAGAAATTAGTTACTCCTGCACGAAAAATATTTTTCAAATAAGCAATAATCATAATAAAGAGATAATTAAGGAATTTCAGGACCGAACGAATAACAATAATAATAATAACAATAATAATACTAGTAAACAAAACGAATGTAATTGTAAAACTCGAAATAATTGTCCCATGAATGGATTATGTAACTTCAATAATGTAGTATATCAAGGAATTATTTACCCAAAAGAGAATGTTAAGGATAAAAAAAACTTATATCGGAATTTCCTCCACGAAATGGAAAATTAGATACGCGAATCATAAATTTTTTGGAGTTTTGAAAATATAGGTTTAACCCCTGAGATTCAATTATCCATATTGAAAAAGTCGAATACTCCAAAATGTTTTGATAGTAGATGTAATCTGTGCCTAGAGGAAAAAATACAAATAATGATATACCCAACCCTGAAAGATTATTAAATAAGAGATGTGAATTAATAGCTAAATGGAGACATAGGAATAAATTTAAACTATAGACAAATTATCATAGATAATGCTTAAATAAAAAAAAAACATGGGATTAAATTGAGATTTAAGGTGAAATGAATAAAAATAAAATAAAATAAAAAATATGAGAAGAAACCATGTGATGTGTACGTACTCTTCAATGGAAGGGTTACTGAATTAATAGGCACGAAAATAAATTAGATTTTGAATTTAATTTAAGATAAGTATTACTGTATCCTTACGTAAGGTTATTAAAGAAAAATGTACTTCCCTAAATTAGTATTAAATCTGGAATTTTAAATTGAAATGTATTTAGATTTAGATTCCAGCCGGCAATAAACAAAAAACTGGAAGTGGGCTAAATGGGGAAGAAACTCTTCACCCCTCCTCTACCTCCTCCCACCCTTCTTTCCTGCGTCTATTCTGAATTATTTCATCCATTAGATCTGAAGAAGCCTAGTTATTTTTAGACTTTTTGATTTATATAAAAACCCATAACAGGATGGAAATAAATTTATAATCCAAATGTGACCAGTTTTTGTTTTTTATTAAAGAAATATATATATATGTGTGTGTGTGTGTGTGTGTGCTCTTTGTATATATAAAGTAACATATTTTTATATGGATGTGAATGTTATATATATATATATATATATATATACGAGAATAGGCTAAAAAGTTCATAATTTATATGGATGTGAATGTTCATATATATATATATATATCCGAGAATAGGCTAAAAAGTTCATAATGTTTGTATTTCAGAAAGTTTATATGATTGCATCATATCCATTGTTAATGACTTTTTTGACCAATGGGATCAAATTTCTGTAACACCGATGGAAGAACTGTATATATATATATATATATATGTATTTACGAGAGTCAGCTGAAAAGGGGTAGAGTCTTGGATTGGCCTTTGAGTTAACCGGGTTTCGATCTCAGCTACGGGAAGCTAGTATGTCTAGCCACACTGATGAGTTCTGATAGAACGAAACATCTGTCTGTGGATGACTATATATATATATATGTGTGTGTGTGTGTGTGTGGTTGCATGTATGTCTTCGTGTGTATTTTTGGTTCATTGGAAACGGGTTACCATTGGTAAAAAGAGATTAAAACCCTTTATTACATAAGCTGCTCATTTGTGATCATCTTATTTGTTGTTGTTTATTGTTTATTTTCAACAAGTTACACCGAACCATGCACCTGGACCTTGCCAGACAGATGAAAAACTGTATAGCATAAATGTGATAGTGATACCAATTATAGTCAGAGCCCTAGGAATAGTCCCCAAGAGCCTAGAAAAGAGACTAAGAGAACTGGAGATTAGAGAAAGAATTTAAACCATCCAGACCACATTATTTCTAAGATCGACTAGAATACTGAGAAAAGTTCTGGAGACCTCGGAGATTTGCTGTCTTTCAGACTCCAGTGAAAAGCCCCTCAGTTAAAAACACTGATAATCAGTAATATATATAATGATAATAATACACAATAGTGCAGGTTATGAGGTGACAAAGGGGAAACGGTTGATCACCTTATAAGCGAATGTAGCTAACTAGCGCAAAAGGAGTATAAGACTAGACACGAATGGGACAGGGAAGGTAATCCAATGGGAATTGTAGAAGAAACTGAAATTTGAACAAACTTTCAAATGGTACATGTACTAGCCAGAATCCTTTCAAGAGAATGAAACCCTTAAAATTCTCTGAAATTTTGGTGTACAAACAGATCACCAATTCCCAGCCAGAAGACAAGCCTAGTGATACTTAACAAAAAAAAGTAGAGGACTTGCCGTATAATGGACTCAGTCGTTCCAGCGAACCATAGAGTGAAAATAAAAAAAGCAAATAAAGAGACAAGTACTTGGACCTTGCCAGAATACTAATAAAACTGTTGAACATGAGAATGACGGTGATACCGAGTATAGTTGGTACAGTTGGAATCGTCTCCAAAGGCTTAAAAAAGACTGGAAGAACTGGAAATCAAAGGAAGAATCGAGACCATCCAGCGACAGAATGATTAAGATTGGCCAGAATACTGAGGAAAGTCCTGGATACTTGAGAAAACTTGCTGTCACTAAGATTCCAGTCAAAGATCACCAGCTAACACTACTATGAAAAACTCACAAGGAATGAAATAATAGTAATAATAATAATAATAATGAAATAGGAGCCATAAAGAGGGATATAACATTCTCTTTAGAGTGTTCTCCATAAATCCAGCGCAACAAATAAACTAAATACTTACCAAGAATAAAGGCGTTCAATAAAGAAACGAAAACAAGCATTTCAATTGTGGGAAGGTATCTTTCCAAACAAATGGAGCCGCGAGAAGTTTTACGGTTAGCGTTTGTTTATAGATTGTATGAAGAGCGGCCGGCAAATCCAGACCTATCTCCTATAAGGAGGCTATTCAAATCTATGACACGGACTCTAAAATCGCCTTGTTTATAGACAACACAGTAATTCTTTTTATGATTTGTTTGGCCGTGATGTGCGCTGGAAAGCCAAGAGCTGAACGGCCACGCTCTCTCTTTCTCTCTTTCTCACACACACACACACACACGCACACACATTCAATGCTATCTCTAGATTATTAGTCTATCTCTCTCTTTTTTTTTATTTCTCTCTTTACATATTGGTATGTACTGAATTACTAGGTTACTCATTAGCGTTCTCATAGACAATGGGAGTGGTGACGTCACTAACACTGTCTAATACGACTGCAAAATAAAATCAACGAAGTTTAAAAGATAAAGTATAAGAAGTGCCTACAAGACTTTGCACTAAACGAAAAGATTATTGTCGTAGTGCCCGTGGTGTAATGGTTATCGTCGTAGGAAATGGACACGGCGACACGAGTTCAATCCCTGGACGAGACTGATTGCATTTCACATAGCACTAATACCCTTGGGAAAGGTATGAATCCAATTATTCTCCCTCCAGCTATGGGTAACATAGTAGGGCAGACTTGGTCTAGAAGGAAAACTCTGAATTCAAACCTGTTAAACTCCCCTTAAAAATTGACCTTGTGTCATATCCTGCCTGAGCGGATATGACACAAATATGGTAAAGGTTATTGTCATACGAAATGGAATCGGCGGTCCCAGTTCAAATTCTAGTGAAGGTTGTTTGCGTTTCACTTGCACAAATGCCCTTTCGAAAGGCAGTAACCCAACTGTTGTCCTCCAAACTCTGGTTAGGACAGACTGGGTTCCTTTGTCTTGGTTAAGCAACTAATGTAGAATGAAAACTCAAAATTCCATCCAGTTTAGGAGGTCCTACCTAAATATAGCGGTTCCAATAGTGTCCTACTTAAATATGTTGGTCCCAAGAGAGTTTGCCTGAATACAGTGCATCCAGTTGGGGGGGACTTAAATACAGCTGCTCCGAAGACATTCTACATAAATATAGCGGTCTCAAGAGGTTTTACTTAAATACGAGGGTCGTTCAAAAAATTTTAAGCCTTACCTAGAAAGAGGAGCATTGGTGAATTTTTCTATTGTAGAAACACACGACCACTTTTTATAAAACAAGAAAAACTACTTCTGATTTTTTCTAGTTTTATGAGAAATAATAGTGGTAGCGTGTTGCCACAATATAAGTATCAAGCGAGTTCGAACTCTAGTCGCACAATTGAATTCACTTTCGGACTGTTATGAGCCCCCCTTATTCCCCAGCAATGGTTTGAATTGAAAAAACTGCTGTTCTTTGGCATTAAATAACCCACAAAGACTGATATGCCATAAAACCTAACTCAACCGACCAATCAAATTCCAATGGCACTATTATTTACATTTGGACCTATACCCTCGGAAAAGGTATGAAACACTACCGTTTTTCATCAAGGTTGGTTTTGGTATTAAATAACCCACAAAGGTTGATATGCCATTAAACAAATATACCAATCTAAAATTTAACCATGAAGCAGTTGCTATAGAAAAGGAAGTCAAGCTGGATCGTCCACAAGCTCCGGAAAAGTGCTAAAAGGCAGACCTTGACCTAAAATGAATTGATTATTTAATGGCATATCAACCTTTGTAGTAAAATGAACTGAAGAAGACAGGAAGGCCGAAGGATACATAAAGCCTAGAAAAAGAAGCAGAAATACAGAGAATTGCTTGCTTCTGGTAAGACTTGGAGAAGATTGCCAAGAGTCGACTGAACAAATGGAGTGCTGTTGACAGGCCGTGCTCCTTATAAGTCGAAGGGCTTAACTAAATGTTATTACTGCCGATCGATTTGAAACACGTGGCATAACATAAATCTGTCTCCTTCGGCAAAACCATCCCAAGCACCCAGTGTCCTTCACGATAACATCCATAGAGCTACTTACGTTTGCGTAAACATGTTCTCATCTATCTCAACAATTTGAACAAATCCATTGGATGATCGATGGCCAATAAAATATTGAGAACATTAAAACCAGATGGTTCACCCTCCTTAAAAAAATTTAAAAAATATTCTTCTCCGCTGCTAATTTTAGCTGCTTGTTATTCAGAAGTCCTTCCACGTCCCTGGCGCACTTAGCGTAACGATTATCGCCAAACGAAATGGAATCAGCAACTCGAGTTCGAATCCTAGACAAGGTCTTTTTGCGTTTAACTTCGTGCTAATACAAATGGGAAAGGTATGGGTCCACCTGTTCTTCCCACAGCTATGGATAATTTTTTTCATCATACAACGTGGGAAAGCACGTGGGATACCCTGCCCTCATCAGCCGCCAACTAGGGGGGATAACACAGTTTCGGTCGCTCAAATAGTAGGGCTGACTGGTTTCTTGAGGCTTGGCAAAACAATCAATCTAGGCGAAGGCTTTTGTCTAATTTGAATATTTTTCACGCCTTTCATTTTAACGCGGGAATATTTAAGAACGATGCATACAGTGAAAATCTTTATTGCTTCCGATCTTTGTAAAATATTTTTCTTCCGTGTCTAATTATATCCATTTTGATTGTATAACGTTCTACTGAAAATTATAAAATCCAGATATAATTTGTTTAGAAAAAAATTAACATTTCATTTTCAAAATTCGTTAAACTGTAAGTGGCGATTAGTAAAAAAAAGAAAGAGGAGCTCGTAGAGTTACGGTTATCATCATAGGAAGTGGACAAGGTTGTCTGGGTTCAAATTCTGAACAAAGTTGTATTTCATGTATGATAAATACTCCAAGGAAAGGCATGAAGCTATCTGTTCTCCCTAAAGCAAAGGAAACTAGTAAAACAGGCCGTGCTCTTTAACCTTGGTATGGTAACCGCGCTAGAAGAAGGGGAATTCTGATTTCAAATCAATTGTAAACCTAGGGAGGAATGGGTTCCGCCAGACAAGTCTTTTCCAAGACACTCTTCAAGAGTTGAACCGTCGTGACCAAATTATGGCACCGGTGTGAGAAAGTGAAAAAGTCAAGGAAAGATAAAGTTGTTGAAAACTGACGAATTTGACACAACAAGCCGATGAGAAAAATTCCAAGCAACGACCTTCTCTTTTTGTTCTTTACCGGCAAATCATCCGTATATCGGGATCATAAAGTAATTTCATATTATTAATTTCCTTTATCCACCCAAGGTTTCCTTTGGTTTATTTGTCTAATGGCATATCAACTCCTTATGGGATATTTAATGCTGAAATTTTCAATGTTCGTTGCATATTTATTTGTCTATATTTATCCACCCACTCTACAATGAGAAGAGTGTGACACAAGGTCAATTTTTAAGCAGATTTAAATTAGTTTGAATCCGGAGTCTTCCTTCTCATCGACTGGTTGCCCAACCAAGGCTAAAGAACCTAGTTTGTTCTATTATTCGTACATAGCTGGGAGTAAAACAGATGGATTTATACCTTTCCAAAAAATATTTGCTCAACGTAGAACACAAACAGCCTCATCTAGGGTTTGAACTCCGGTCGCCGATTATATTGCTTAGCAGGTATTCCCTAAGACCAATTGATTAACTTGATATAACACAGCCGGCGCGAACGCCAAGTGAACCCATGAAAAACCACGGGGAACTTGGCGTGCTTCTTTACATGGTATTCAAACAGAATATTCTAAACCCCGTCGACAAGGATAATTCATTTGTCCAAATACTCCGGCCTTGACACGATTCGTTTAATTCAGCGGAAGATACACAAGACATAAGGTATAAAAAAAAGAGTATTATTTTGTATGCTTTTCCTAAAATACCCTTCGATCC
Organism: Sepioteuthis lessoniana; assembly: GCA_963585895.1. Classification (NCBI taxonomy): domain Eukaryota; kingdom Metazoa; phylum Mollusca; class Cephalopoda; order Myopsida; family Loliginidae; genus Sepioteuthis; species Sepioteuthis lessoniana. The sequence continues at coordinate 273,257 of CAUZXS010000655.1, forward strand.
GACTAAATTAAAATATCTAGTGATAGAAAAGAGTTTAGGAAGAAGTGGATTCATGCCTATCCCAAGGGCATTCGTGCTATTGATTTAAGAAAGCCTAATATTCTTACACTGACAGAAAGAAAACTCGTTTTACTCCAAGGAGAAACAACTTTCCTAAAAGACATTGTCTCAACGCGTTTCGCTTCTTTCCTTTTATCATCACGTTTTTGTCTAAATAAAAAAAAAATGTTGATATCATTTCCTGCGTTCTGTTCGACTTATTTTATAACAACCATTTTCCATAAACGTCGCTTGCAATAAAAACGGCCTTTCAGTTGGTAGGCCGAAGAATAGGTTGACTGCATCTCTTGTAGTAGAGTAAGACGCCTCTATCTAAACCCCGCTACTAAAAAAGATATCTTGTCGATGAAACTAAACTGTACCTGGTAGTGCAAATCCAATTTTGCGACTTTGAGGTGTCTAGATTTACCCCTTTGTTACCATTACTCCCAGGCCTACTCTGGTCCTTAGCGGTAGTACCTGTTGAGATCTCAAATAAATATGGGTCAAATGTCAATCAAGTGATGATAGCTCAGTCGGCAAGGGCTGAAGAATACACCGACTGTATCTCTGCAGAAAGGCTAAGACTCTTCCTAAATAGGTTTCCAGGATATGGCATTAAACAATCTGATAGTGAGGATCCAGTTCTGGAGTTCTGGGAAATGTGGAGTATCCGTTCATTATCATTGCTCCAAGGTCCATTCTGACCTGGAGTGGCAGCACTTGATCGGGTATTATCTATGGGTTGAATAGAAATGTTTGACATTTAAACTGTGTGGAAAAAATGACTTCTGCTAAATCGAATTGTTTGAAATAGAACTGTTTGATTATATAGCGGCGTGTAAATAAATGATTGATGTTTAATTGAATTGTTATTGATACATGGCAGTACTTGGAACCATTAGTGTGCTAACGAATGAGTAATATTAAACAGAATTATAAGTATTGATTAGAAATACTTGAAACTCTTTAAATGTGTGCCTAAATTGAAATGTTAGTGAGCGATGCCTGTAACCATTTAACTGTGTGCAAATAAAACTATTGATGTTAGCAATATTTGAAATCATTTAAGGGGTGTAAACAAATAATACTAGATAGAACCATTCGGATTAGAATACTTGGAACCATTTAAATGTGAGCCAACAATGGTAATACTAGTATACAAACAAATTATCGCCGACTTATTTAAAAATGTTATCTACCAACTAAGTATTTACAAAACATATATATGTATAAAGAGGATTTGGCATTAAATAACCTACAATGGTTGATATGCCATAAAACTAAACCAAACCAAATCCTATATATTTAATATATATGTATAAAGAGGATTTGGCATTAAATAACCTATAATGGTTGATATGCCATAAAACTAAACCAAACCAAATCCTATATATTTAATATATATGTATAAAGAGGATTTGGCATTAAATAACCTACAATGGTTGATATGCCATAAAACTAAACCAAACCAAATCATATATATTTAATATATATGTAGAAAAATTGATAGCAAGGTAATCCAAGTGGAAGGAGAGATTTATTGAGAAGTCGACACTATAGCGTTTCGGTTCTACTGAACCATCATCAGGGCTATGAGGGGTGATATTAGCAATGTTAAGTCAACGATGGATGTTTAAAAATGCAAAATACAAAAACCTAGGGGAAAATTTGTCAAATAAGAAAAAGTTGGCCGTTTAATTGGTGAATCAGCGTTTGTTGTTTGAAATTGCGTCATTTAATTTATTAGGAATATGGTATAGAATTTATGTTCCGTTTGTTTATCGAGAAAGATTTCGAGTCAAAAGAAAGAAAAAAAGATTAACATATATGTATAAAAAGGATTTGGCATTAAATAACCTCCAATGGTTGATATGCCATAAAACCCTACCAAACCAAATCATATATATCTAATATATATATATATATATATATATATATATATAAGGATTTAGCATTAAATAACCTACAATGGTTGATATGCCAGAAAAACCAACTAAACCAAATCATATATATTTAATATATATGTATAAAGAGGATTTGGCATTAGATAACCGACAAGGGTTGAAATACCATAAAACACAAGTAACCACGTGATGCATACAAACTTGATAAACGTTGAGATAAACTTAAACATGAAAAAAAAACGAAAAGAGATTGCTTTGTCACGAAGCAGAAAAGGGTCTATATATCGAGGAGTCTTTAACAGTAAAACAACATCCAAGAAAAGGCTGAAAAGTTCTTAGGCTGAAACTTTCATGTTATAAAGTCATATGTACTGTTGATGACTTTTTTTTACCAATAGTTGACAAGTTGACAACACCGATGGAAGAAGAGGGTGAATTGCAAACGTCATTTGGCTTCATTCTACGAAAGTATCTTGGTAAGCCTATGAACTTTCCTGCCGATCCTCAAATTATGCGTTATTTCGTAATTTTTTAAATGTTTTAAACGTATATAAAATTGCCATAATTTTCTTCAAAGTGCTAGTGTCCAGGATAACATTATGTATGTATTTACCCAACACCTCCTCACAAGCAGGATGCGACACAAGGTCAATTTTTAAGCGGAGTTTAACAGGTTTGAATTCAGTGTTTTCCTTCTTCAATACAGGTTGCCATACCAAGGACCAAGAACCCAGTCTGTCCTACTATTTACTGGAGAGAGAATAGTTGGATTCATACCTTATACCGATAGTATTAACGCAATTTGAGATGCAAACAGCCTCGTCAAGGTTTTGAACTCGGGTCGCCGTGTCCATTTCCATTGACGATAACCATTACACTACAGGCGCCTCAAAACACTCTGTTAGAGATATCACTATATCACACTTGCTCTATTCTTGGATAGTGCTTATTATTTCTTAATTGCTTATGTTATAAAAGTATAGAACATGGCCATAATTCTCTTCAAACTTTTCTTTTCTGCTTTGGATAATGAAATATCAAAATTAACCTATTTTTTAGGAGAAAAGGGGCAAACCTGCACATTTTTATTTACATAACGTCTGCATAAAACTGAAATACATATACGTGGTTGCCTTCAATAAGTTTTCAGACTTTTTTGTACTGGCATTTAAAATTATCGTAGACTCTTGAAAATTGAGTATGTTATTGCTATGCATCTTATGAGATGACTGACTAATTTTTATGATTTCAGCTTCAAATGAACAGCTACAGTAGGAATTGGAATACAAACTACTAAAGCCTGATTGTCACAGCTGGTGAATTTCAAAATTGCAATCTGGACGTGAGGACACTTTAGAAGAACGATATGCAATAAAATTCTGTTTTAAACTTCGGAAAAATGCCACAGAAACGTATGGAATGCTGCAGACTGCTTTTGGAGCATCTTGCATGAATCGAGCATCAGTTTTTGAGTGGCATAAGAGATTAAAGGAAGACAGGGAGTCTGTGAGGGACGATGAGAGGTGTGGGAGGAGTAAGGAAGTCAATACATCTGAGTTGATTGTCCAAAGGGTTAGGGTTACTATGTTGCGGTTTTAAGGGAGTTCAGGAAGATATTCCCTCGGAAGAGGCCAGCACTCTTCAATTCGGCTCAGTGGCATTTCCACCAGGACAATGCACCAGTCCACAACTCCATCTTTGTCACAGACTATTTGACCAAGATGGGCATCAGGACACTTCCTCAGTCTCCCTATAGTCGAGACCTTGCTCCTTGTGATATTTGGTTATTCCCAAAGCTCAGAGGCTGTCGTTATGAGACAATTGAGGAGATGAAAGAGGCTATGACGAAGGTCATTGACATGCTGACACAAGAGGACTTCCATGGGGCTTTCCAGAAATTGTTGGAACGGTACAACAATGCATTGCAGCCGGAGGAGATTACTTCGAGTGGGACTAGAGTTTCACATGTGTACTATCAATAAAAGTGCCCATTCGAAAAAAGTCCGGAAACGTATTTAATGATCCTCATAAATATAGTATGTATTGATCTATTAAGACTCTTTAGGCCATAATCGCTTGTAAAAAGAAAGACTGGCTTCAGTATTAAATAACCCAAAAAGAATTGATATGCCGTTAAACAAATCAACCAAATAAAATCAATAAAAGTGCTATTTCGAAGCAAATTTATATCATCTTTATCATCCTCATCATCATTAGAGAGGGTTAAAAGTAGTCTAGTTTAGTTTCTTTGTTTAATGGCATAACAACGTTTGTAGATTATTAAGTGCCAAATTCGTCCTTGTTGAAGAACAGTAGAGGTACTATTTAACCTAAAGTTGGAGGGATAAGGGATATCATGCCTTTCCCAAGGGTATAAGTCCGAAAGAGAACTTGCTTACTACGATGTCTCAGTTCAGTACGTTAATCACTACACCACGGAAACTCACCTTCCTCGGAAGCAGTTTGTTTTGTTCTCACCTTAACATCCCTCTTCTTAAGGTTATGATCTGAATGATTGATTAATTGATTGATTTTAACCGCGTATCGATAGGCTCTCGATCATATGGAAGTCGGACCTAACTGATAAAATGAAACGCAGTTTCTTCCAGGCAGCGGTTGTGTCGATACTGCTATATGGATGCACCACATGGACGCTTACGAAGCGGCTGGAAAGGAGGCTGGACGGAAATTATACAAGAATGTTGAGAGCAGTATTAAACAAGTCCTGGCGACAACACCCCACGAGACTCCAACTATACGGACACTTGCCCCCCATCATAAAAACTATACAAGTTCGACGAACCAGACACGCAGGACACTGCTGGAGAAGCAAGGACGAGCTCATAAGCGATGTACTCCTGTGGACCCCCGCACATGGATGTGCAAGAGTGGGACGACCAGCACGAACTTACATACAGCAGCTGTGTGAGGACACGGGATGTAACCCTGAAGACCTGCCGGAGGCGATGAATGATAGGGAGAAGTGGCGAGAGACGGTCAGGGATATCCGCGCAGGCGGCGCGACATGATGATGATCATTTCATCGATAGTTAAGCTAAGAGATTAGCGTTTATTGTACGTGCTTAAAAGGTTTTTGAGTCAATTTGTTGACCGTAACTTTACGAGCACTTGACAAAATTAAACAACACTACGAAAATTTAGTTGAAATTTGATAATTATTGGTTTCTTATGATGGGTTCAATCTCAGGTCGTGTTCTACCAAAGACTTAAACAAAATGGTACTTGATACATCCTTGCTTAACACTCAGCATTATAAGGTAAGTATCAAGGGAAAAGTGGAGCAATCCAGGAAAAGGAGTTGCGCCCTCCCCTACACTTCGGTGTAGTAGCTATTGAAAAGGGTGCCTTCTGGTCACCCTCGACAATAGGGAGACAACTATAATACAAGGATTGATATGTTGTAAAACTCGACTAATCAAACAAAAATCTAAAATGAAAGTAAAATTCTATTTTTTTTTAATTTGATTAAAAAACACAATTAATAAATAACCAAAAATTAATAAACTACAAATTATAAATGGCAATTTAGTAAACTGCGAATGATAAGAAAAATAATTATTGGGAATTTATAAATTTCGTATCGTCGAGATGGAAAAAATTTTGGAATTAGTACACTTCAAAGATGGTAACATCTTTTTTTATTTAGCGGTAAATAGAATAATAATTATAATGAAAAGCCGGGGATTGTTCCCTGAGGACCAGAAAGGATGCCGCAAAGGATCCAGAGGAACAGGAGAGTTACTTTACATAGATCAGCACATCCTAAACGAGAGTAAGACCAGACGGAAAAATCTAGCTATGGCTTGGATTGACTACAAAAAGGCATATATGTTCCGTAAAGCTGGATAATAAACTGCCCCAAAATGTATGAAATATCAGATGAAGTCATAAACTTTATCGAGAAAACCATGAAAACCTGGAAAGTGGAACTGACAACAGGAGGGAGAAGCTTAGCTGAAGCGAAGGTCCAAAGAGGTATATTTCAAGGAGATGCACTATCAACGTTACTTTTCATAATTACGATGATGCCACTTAACCACATACTCAGAAAATGAACAGCCGGATACAAACTTAATAAATCGTAGGAAAAGATCAATAACCTAACGTACATAGACGACATCAAACTGTTTATAAAAAATGAAAAAGAACTGGAAACACAAATACACGCAGTTAAAATATACAGTCAGGACATAGGGATGGAATTTGGCAGAGAAAAATGTACCATGCTAGTAATGAAACCTGACGGATGGAATGGAACTACCAAATCAAGACAAGATTAGAACGATCGGAAAAAAGAAAATGTACAAATGCTTGGCCATCTTGGAAGCTGACACCATCAAACAAGTGGAAATAAAAGAAAATATTAAGAAAGAGAATCTCATGAGAACCAGAAAGCTACTCGAGACAAAACAATGTAACAGAAACCTTATCAAAGGAATAAATACCAGGGCTGTATCCCGCGTTAGATATTCTGGACCCTTTTTGAAGGGGACCAGAGAAGAACTAAAGCAAATGGACCAAAGAACAAGAAAACTAATGACCTTGCATAAGGCATTACATTCCAGAGACGACGCTGAAAGACAAGATGTATCAAGTAAAGGAGGAGGAGGAGGAAGAGGACTTGCCAGCATTGAAGACAGCGTTGATACATCGATACAACGACTCAAAGACTATATACAAAAACACGATGGAGGACTCATTACAGCCACCAGAAACAATACTAACAACACGAAGACCAACAGAATGACAATAACTAGAAAACAAAAATAGGAAGAAAAACAACTCAATGAGAGTTTTAAACGACTAATAAACAACATCTCACGCGAGAAAACCTGGATATGGCTAAGAAAAGGAAACTTTAAGAGAGAAACAGAATCTCTCCAAATAGCAGCACAAAACAACGCCATAAGAACCAATCATATCAAAGTGGGAATATATAAGATGCAACAAAATACCAAATATAGGTTATGTGGTGATAGAGACGAAACTATCAATCACATTATAAGTGAATGCAGCAAATTACCACGGAAGGAGTATAAGACTAGACACGACTGGGTGATCAATGTTATCCACTGGGTGATGAGCAAGAAATTTAAATTTGACCATACGAACAAATGGTATATGCACAACCCAGCACCTGTCCTAGAAAACGAGACACACAAACTCCTATGGGACTTTGACATACACACAGATCACCTAATCTCAGCCAGAAGACCAGACCTTATAATAATCAACAAAAAAGAGAACTTGCAAAATTGTGGATTTTGCTGTCCCAGTTGACCACAGAATAAAAGTGAAGGAAACTGAAAAGAAGGATAAGAACCTGGACTTTGCTTGGAAATGGAAAAAAATATGGAACATGAAGGTGACAATTATACCAATCGTGATTGGTGCTTTTGGTAAATCACCAAAGGATTATTAAAGGGACTGGAGGACTTGGAAATAAGAGGATGAGTGGAATCCATCCAAACTACTGCATTATTGAGAACAGACTGAATACTGAGAAGAGTCCCGGAGACTTGAGGAGACTTGATGTCACTCGAACTCCAGTGAAAGCCCGTCGGCTAAAACTGATGGGAAAAACTCTCAAGGAGTAAATAATAATAATAATAATTCACAACCCAGGATCAGTCCTGGAGAATTAAACACAAAAAATACATTCAATTTCAGCCAGACGACCTGACGTAATAATCAACAAAAAAGAGAACTTGCCGAATTGTGGACTTTGCTGTCCAGAGTAATATTGAAAGAAAGAGCAAAGAAGGCTGGATACCTAGACCTTGCTAGGGAATGGAAAAAACTGTGGAACATGAAAGTAACGTTTATCCTATTTACCCGACCCCTCCGCTCAGGCAGGATATGACACATGGTCAATTTTTTAAGCGGAGTTTAACAGGTTTGAATTCAGAGTTTTCCTTCTCCTAGACTAGTTGCCCCACCAAGGCTGAAGAACCTAGTCTGCCCATAGCTGGAGGGATAATAATTGTATTCATACCTTTCCCAAGGGTATTAGTGCTATGTGAAATGCAATCAGTCTTGTCCAGGATTTGAACTCGGGTCGCCGTGTCCATTCCCTACGACGATAACCATTACACCACGGGCACCTCCATAAAAGTGACGTTTATACCAATTATAATTGGTACTCTTGGTACAGCCACCACAGGAGGGCAACAGGGACTGGAGGACTTGGGAATAAGAGGACGAGTAGAGACCCTCCAAACTCCAGCATTGGTAAGATCGGCTAGAATACTGAGAAGAGTCCTGGAGACTTGAGGAGACTTGCTGTCGCTCAAACTTTAGTTAGAAACCATCAGCTAACGCTGGTGTGATAAACTCTCAAAGGAATAAACGAAAATAGATAAGTCGGAAAACATTCTTCTTTAATAGCAGAACATTCTAACGTCATAAAATATATCGTAAACAAACTAGATTCACTTATTTAATGCTCAGCAATTAGATAAAAAAAATTTCGTCTTATCTGTTATTGGTTTATTTACTGCTAAATAAAATTAAAAAAGAAATAAGTGAACACCCTCTAAATGTGCTAATTCCATGATTTTGGCCAGGGACAGTAAAATAAAGAGCGAAGATAATGTTTTTCTTTTTTTTTTTTTTTTTTTTTTGGTGGGGTCGGGTGTTACAAGGGAAATAAAAGAACTAAGGCAATGTTATCATCATTTATGTCTTTTATATTCTTTAGCACCTCTTCCGAAGAACTTCTGCTGAAATGGCGAGTGCCTTTACTTTTGCACTAAAGAAGACTACTTGAAACACACCCATTGAATTGTCATGTTTAAGTGTTTCCCAACCTTTTTTTTGCGAATACCCACCCAAAATACTTGGATGCTTTTTATCGCCGCTAAATTACATCCTTATGAAAGTCAATGCTTCTTCATAACTCTTAACACACCCCAGGAGACGATAAGGACCCCGTTCGGAAACACTTTTAGAACGGGATTATCTATGAATGCATCAGATTTAATTTGCTTGTTTAAAGATGATGGTTACAACTGCGCTTTTTAACATTTTGTCTCACAATTATCAGCAGTTGTAAGAGAGAAGTTTATCATCATTATAAATTAATAATACAAGATTTTTTGCATTTTATCCAAAACTTATCCTATTATCCTATTCTATTTACCCAACCCCTCCGCTCGGGCAGGATATAACACAAGGTCAATTTTTTAAGCGGAGTTTAACAGGTTTGAATTCAGAGTTTTCCTTCGCCTAGACTAGTTGCCTTACCAAGAGCTGTAGAACCTTGTCTGCCCTACTATTTACCTATAGTTGGAGGGAGAACATTTGGATTCATACCTTTCCCAAGGGTATTAGTGCTATGTGAAATGTAATCAGGCTCGTCCAGGATTTGAACTCGTGTCGTCGTGTCCACATCCTGCGACGATAACCATTACACCACGGGCACCCCAAAACTTATAAGCTGCCCATCTTGCATTACGTAGCCATTGTTATTCACAATGTAATCAAATTTGACAGCATTTTGCGTTGTTCTTCCCTTATCTGTACTTCCCAAATAATGATATACAAATTTGCTCATTGTCCGTTCAAATTTCTTAACTCCCTCCCAGTGATATTGTTGTATATTGACCTACGACCCGGCCGGGCTGTCAAAATAGGAAATGCACCTATGTAAATAATAGGTGCATCCGGTCGAGGAATATCAGAATTATAACTTTAACCGTGGATGGGTTGAATGAGTGCAATTGTGACGCCCACAAGAAGAAGGGGACGTTGAACTATTATATAACTCAGTGAAGACAGGAATTCAGTTAGTTTGGAGACCAGACCAGTTGCAGACAAGATGCAGTAGAGAAAGCCAGCACCCAGCAGAGTGGGTTAGGGTTAGGGTTGAGCAGCCCAGGAGAAGGGGGAAAGAAACGCGGTTATGGCCAATAGAGTGAGGGTCAATATGTTGCAGTTCTGTTCGGTCTCTAACTCCCTCTCACATGTGTTTGTATAGTTGGTCAGGGCTATATGACATTATAATCTTTCATCGCTACCCGAATAGTTCTAAAAAGGGTCCATTGAGAAGCGCTTTTCTAACTCGTTAAACCCTTAGGAAGTGGGTCCCCGTGCTGGGCTGCAACATCGTCGTAAGCGAATCCGAACTCCAGAAAACCTCGGGAAAGGTATGAACCCCCTTATCCCCATCCCCAACGATGGGTTAAATAGTTACACCACTGTTCTTCGATGAGGATGGCTTTTGCATTAAATAACCCAAGAAGATTGAAATGTCATTAAATAAAAAAAGAAAACCTTTCTCGTGTTTGTTTTGAGACATCTCCTACTCATCATCATCATCATCATGTCGTGCCGCTAGCACGGATATCCTTGACCCTCTTTCGCCACTTTTCCCAATCGTTCATCGCCTCTGGCAGGTCCTCAGGGCTACATCCCGTATCCTCACATAGCTGCTGAATGTGAGTTCGAGCTGGTCGTCCTGCTTTTGCTCGGCGATATGTGGGGGTCCATAGGAGTACATCACTTATGAGCTCGTCCTTGCTTCTCCAGCAGTGTCCTGCATGTCTGGCTCGCCTAACTTGGATAGTTTTCGTGATGGGAGGTAGGTGGCCGTATAGTTGGTGCCTTGTGGGGAGTTGCCGCCAGGACTTGTTCAATATTGCTCGCAGCATTCTTGTGTAATTGCTGTCTAGTTTCTTCTCCAGCCGTTTTGTTAGCGTCCAAGTAGTGCATCCATACAGCAGTATCGACACGACCGCTGCCTGGAAGAAACTGCGTTTCATTTTATCGGTCAGGTCTGATTTCCATATGATCGATAGCTTATCGATAGCTGTCCATGCCTTCGGTAGCCGCGTGTCGATGTCTTTTTCGGTTGATGAAGCTTTCATTAAAACTTTAAGACTTGTCCCCAAAGATTCTTACGGGGAGAATTCCTTGGTCAAACTGTTTTTGTATAAAGATCTTTTCTCTTGAACGAAATGGAATCGGGGACCCTAGTTCAAATCCAGGACGAGGGTTTTTTTTTGCGTTTCACTTTGCGCTAATACAAACGGGAAAGTCATGAGTCTACCTTTCCTTCGCACAATTATAAATGAATAGTAGGGCACACTGGGTTCTCTAGTCTTGGCAAAGAAACCAGTCTAGGAGAAGAAAAACTCTAAATTCAAACCATTTTTATACTTTAAACTAAAAAAATTATCTTTATGTCCCATAGTGAAGGGTTAGGGTAAATACAGACGTACCTCGACTCAGAAAATAAACAGTTTCGAAAAATGTTGATTTTTTACACAGGGGTTGAAATAATCTCAGACTTTCTAACACATATGTACATGAGTTATCTTCCCTTGATTTAAGTTTTTATTATTCCCTGATGGGCAGTAGGAATAGGAGAAACCTCTTAATAGTTAGAGGGAGATTGATAATCTGTTTTAGACGTAGAGGGAGTTCTATTTGTAATACAAATACAACATCAGAATAATCCTTGACTTTCCGACACGCATGTACACAGTTTTTATTTTCAAATGTCAACTAACAATTCATAATATATGTATATATATATATATAATGATAATAATAGTGGGTAGAGTGTTCGCTAATGTTCCGGGACCTGGATTCAATCCTAGGTCGCGTCATACCAAAGACTTTAAAATGGTACTTGATACCTCCTTGCTTAACACTAAGCAAAATAAGGTACGTATCAAGGGTAAAGTGAAGCAATCCAGGGAAAGGAGTAACACCCTCCCCTACACCTCGGTGTCGTAGCTATTGAAAAGGGAGCCTTCTGGTCGCCCGCGATACGGTCGTCAACATACTTTATATATTAGATATATATATTTAATTCATGGAATTTAGTCTGCGACCCTGGGTTTCATGGAGTTTTATATTTATATATATATATATATATATTAAGAAGGATAGCACATTAAACTGTAAGGGTTAACATGCCATAGACACAACCAACGAACTAATATCGGTACCTCTTGTAGGACAGAGCAAATCAACGATTGTTCAACATCTGATCCCCGTTGAAATTTTCTTCATTTGAAAAAAAAAAACTTCGATAAGATGGAATACGTGAGTTAGTTCAAAACCTTTACAGCACGGTTTTTGGCCCTTTCTCATTTTGTAAGAGAAATACTGAATGTGTTCATGCTTTCTCAAACATTCCAAAATAAGAGGATCATTAAATAAGTTTCCAGACTTTTTTCGAATGGACATTTTTATTGATAGTACACGCATGGAACTCTAGTCCCCTTCGAAGTAATCTCCTCCGACTGCAATACATTGTTGTACCATTCCAACAACTTCTGGAAAGCCCCATGGAAGTCCTCTTGTGTGAACGTCTCAATGACCTACGTCATAGCCTCTTTCGTCTCCTCAATTGTCTCATAACGACAGCCTCTGAGCTTACGGAATAACCAAGAGTCACAGGGAGCAAGGTCTGGACTATAGAGAGGGCGAGAAAATGTCTTGATGCCCATCTTGCTCAAATAGTCTGTGACAAGGATGGAGTTGTGGACTGTGGCATTGCCCTGCTGGAAATGCCACTGACCAGATTTGAAGAGTGCTGGCCTCTTCCGACGGGATCTCTTCCGGAACTCCCTTAAAACCTCAACATAGTAACACTAACCCTAACCCTTTGGCCAATCAACTCTGGTGTATTGACTTCCTTACTCCTCCCACACCTCTCATCGTCTCTCACAGACTCTGTGCCTTCCTTGAATCTCTTATACCACTCAAAAACTGATGCTCGATTCATACAAGATGGTCGTAAAGCAGTCTGAAGCATTCCATACGTTTCTGTGGCATTTTTTCCAAGTTTAAAACAGAATTTTATTGCATATCGTTCTTCTAAAGTGTCCTCACGTCCAGATTGCATTTTTGAAATTCACCAGCTGTGACAATCAAGCTTTAGTAGGGTGTATTCCAATTACTTCTGTAGCTATTCATTTGAAGCTGAAATCATAAAAATTGGTCAGTCATCTCATAAGATGCATAGCAATAACATAGTGAATGTTCAAGAGTCTACAGCAATTCTAAATGCCAGTATCAAAAAGGTCTGGGAACTTATAGAATGCACCACGTACCTGTCTAATTAACTTGCTAGGATCGTTGTTAATCAGGATCTGGATGTCACCAGCAAATTCGGAGCTCTTTTCTCATCTGAACAATCAAAGTGAAACTTCCGAGTAGCTGTACCTTTGTAATCCACATTGGGGTCATCCAACTCTTTTCAAATACTCCCGCAATGATAACTAAACACTCAGAAATCTTCGAATTGACGCACTGAGGTAAATGCCATGTAGTACAGCTTGCCATTTCCAAATTTCTGGAGAAGCAAATTGCGTCATGGTGCCACTTTCCTTACAGACTGTGCCCAACTGACTCTTGTTTGGTGCACAGTAGACAAAACCTAAAACAAACAAAGCGTACGCACTAAATTAATTATTCAAAATGGCGACAATTTATCGATTATACTTTGATTGATTGGTTTGGTTTGTTTTCATGGCACATCAACCATTGTAGGTTATTTAATACCAAATCCATTTTTATACACATAAACAGTTCTATTTTAAACAATTCAGTTTAGCATAAGTACCTAGTATAAAGACAAAAACAGTTCTACTTCAAACTATTTAGTTTAGTCAACAAAGTTGAATGGTTTTTTGAACCATTGTTATGCATTACTACAAATTCAATCAAATATCAGTCATTTATTTATGCACGGTTAAATGATGAAAACAGTACGATTTCAAACAATTCAGTTTACCAGAAGTACAGAGATTATTTCTATTTAAAAACAGTTCCATTCACCATAAGTACGCAGTTTCAATGTCAAAACAGTTCTATTTCAGGCAATTCAGTTTTGCTAAGTACACAGTTTATTTCTATTTGACCAATAGATAAGACCCTATCCGGTGCTACCACTCCGGGCCAGAATGAACCCAGGAGCGATGGCAATAAAGGAATACGCTGCATTCCCCAAAGCTCCAACATTACTGGAACCTCACCATCAGATTGTTTAGTGTCATATCCAGGACACTCGTTGGAGGAATCTTACCCTTCTGCAGGGATGCAGTCGGTGTATTCTACATCCCCATCCCCAACCTACTGGCCAAGATTGTAACTATATGCAACGATATGACTACTAAGTAGTGTACATTAACTGTTGACATGTTTTGATGTAATCCTATTTTCATGTGCCAGTCAAACATATCATTGGTGGTGGAGGCGTAAACGGAAAAGGGTCTCGTAAAAGTGGATATGACAAATATCGTTTTAAAATCCAATCGCTTCCTCGATACTAGTTACTGGTCCACGACCCACTACTTGGGAACCACTGCCATAGATTTTCAAGCAATTGCGAAGAGTTGAAGAAATAGGACAAGAGGAATTAATAAGAAAAAAGATGAGTAGTAGAAAGAGTGCGAAGAGGGGGAGAAGGGGAGGAAAGAGAGCAGGGAAAAGTTTCGACAAGAGGAAGAATGGGGTAAATTACAAAGATAAAGGAAAGTGGTAATCGTACTAAAGAAGAAGAAGAAGAAGAAGAAGAAGAAGAACAACAACAACAACAACAACAACAACAAGAAAAAGAACAAGAACAAGAAGAAGAACAAGAAGAAGAAGGAGAAAAAGAAGAAGAATGAAAGAAGAAGAAGAAGAAGAAGAAGAACAACAACAACAACAACAACAACAACAAGAAAAAGAACAAGAACAAGAAGAAGAACAAGAACAAGAAGAAGAAGGAGAAAAAGAAGAAGAATGAAAGAAGAAGAAGAATGAAAGAAGAAGAAGAAGAAGAAGAACAACAACAACAACAACAACGACGACGACGACGACGACGACGACGACGACAAAAGAGTATCAGTGGAGAAATAAAGTGTAGTAGTAGTAGTAGTAGTGAGAATAATAGTAGTAGGAGGAGGGGGGGAATGAAAGAGTTCTAGAAGAGAAAAAAAAGGGTTATTAGTAAGATAGTAGAAGCAATAGTGGTAGTTTGTTTGTTTGTTTGTTTGTTTGTTTGTTTTGTTTGTTTGTTTGTTTGTTTTGTTTGTTTGTTTGTTTGTTTGTTTGTTTTGTTTAATGGCATATCAACCTCATCGGTTATTTAATGCCGAATCAAGTTAAGGAAAATAAGTCTGAAAAGAAATTGAAAGGAGAGGTCTTAGGAATTAATGATAGACTTTCGATAATTAGTTGGTTGTTTGTTGTTTTTTGTTTTATTAGTTTATTTGTAGGGAATCATGATCATAAAAAACAAATAAGTTGCGGTAGTAGTTCGAGCTGATGGAAGAAAGTGAGATTAGTAGTTTTAAAAAGAAGTAGAAAGAAGAGTTTTAGAGAAGAAGAAGAAGAAGAAGAAGAAGAAGAAGAAGAAGAAGAAGAAGATGATGTACAAGCAGAGGAAGTAAGATTAGTGGTAATACAAGAAGAAAGAACTAGTGGCAGTACTACTAGTAATATTAGCCGTTCTAATAATTTAAGAATTGTAGTAGTCGTAGGCAATATAGTACTATTCTTAGAAAGAGTAGTAGTAGTAGTAGTAGTAGTAGTAGTAGTTATTGTAAGAAGAGAGGGTAGTAAGAGAAAAAAGGAATAAGTTGAAAAAAAGTAGAAAAAAGAAAGTGCAAGTGTTGAGGAAGAAAGACAACTCGTTGTAAAATGAACAATAGAAGAAGAAGAAGAAGAAGAAGAAGAAGAAGAAGAAGAAGAAGAAGAAGAAGAAGAAGAAGAAGAAGAAGAAGAAGAAGAAGAAGAAGAAATATTAGTTGTAAAATTAGTAAATTCTAAAGTTCAAAGTCAAAAGCGAAATTCCAAGAAGAAAAAAATACTTACCTAATAAAAAGAAGGAAAACAATGAAAAAGAAAAAAAAGAAACTTCCGAAATAAAGAAGTGAAGAAGACAAAAACCAAAGGAAAATTTTAATTTAGAAGAAGAAGAAGAAGAAGAAGAAGAAGAAGAAGAAGAAGAAGAAGAAGAAGAAGAAGAAGAAGAAGAAGAAGAAGACATTAAAGCAATCGCCGAAAATTAAAACCAAAAAACCTCCAGGTAAAATTTTAAAAAAAGAAAAAAAAAAGGCCAACGCATCGTAAGGAACGCAAAACAGCTGGCCAAATCTTTATGTTTACAGACAGAAGCCAGCAGCACCAGCACCAGCAGCAGCAGCATAATCAGAACCAGCAGCAGCAACAACAACAGCAACAGCAAGTAACTCCACATCTGTCTGTTCCGTGGCATAGACACTAATAAACACAGACTTACAAACCCCTTCCATTCCCCCCCCACTCAGCAGTCGAGTCTTTTCACCTGTGTTGATGTACTTGTTGCTTCTGGAGGGTGGGGGGGTAGTGTATGTGGAGGGAAAAGCGAAGACTGCCATTTTATAGCAGGCTTGCTAGTGACGTCATGAAAATGCCCGGATTGGCTAGGGTTTCATCGCGCCTAAAATAGACGGCATGCAGCACACAGTACGCCAACCCAAACATTGCTGGGATAGGGGGCGCTCCGAATGAGTCAGAGATTATCTTCCGAAAAATCGGGGTGAAGGAGGGTCAATTAGTGAAGCTACTGGCGAGACGTACCCTTGAAAATTCAGCATTTTTCCCCGTATTTTTCCATGTGTGTAATTCATAATTACCAAATGGATAATTTTAGACTATCTATCTATCTATCTATCTATCTATCTCAATCTATTCATATCTATCTATCTATCTATCTCATTCTGTTCATATCTATCTATCTATTTATCTATCTATCTCATTCTGTTCATATCTATCTATCTATCTATCTATCTATCTCATTCTGAACATATCTATCTATCTATCTATCTATCTATCTATCTCATTCTGTACATATCTATCTATCTATCTATCTATCTATCTCAATCTATTCATATCTATCTATCTATCTATCTATCTATCTATCTATCTATCTATCTCAATCTATTCATATCTATCTATCTATCTATCTATCTCAATCTATTCATATCTATCTATCTATCTATCTATCTATCTCAATCTATTCATATCTATCTATCTATCTCAGTCTGTTCATATCTATCTATCTATCTATCTATCTATCTATCTATCTATCTCAGTTTATTCATATCTATCTATCTATCTATCTATCTATCTATCTATCTATCTATCTCAGTCTATTCATATCTATCTATCTATCTATCTATCTCAGTTTATTCATATCAATCAATCAATCAATCAATCTATATATATATATATATATATATATATATATATATATATATAGTATATTAATATATAATATATATATATATAAGTATATTAATATCTATCTATCTATCAATCTATCTATCTCAGTCTATTCATATCTCTCTATATATCATTTTGTAATCTTGCCCGGTCGACAGAGGCTCTTGAATACACCGACTGCATCTCTGCAGAGGGGTAAGACTCCCCCACAAAGAGTGTTGTAGATATGGCACTGAACAATCTGATGGTGAGGTTCCAGTAATGCTGGAGCTTTGGGGAATATGGAGTACCCGTTCATTGCCATTGCTCCCAGGTCTACCCTGGCCCAGAGTGGTAACACCTGATTGAGTCTTATCTATGGGCGAAATAGAACTAAACTGGGTACTTATGATAAACTGAATTACTTGAAAAAAAAATTCTTTCAGCATTGAAACTGTACTTATGCTCAAATGAATTGTCTGAAATGGAATGTTTCGACATTTAAATGTGTGCAAACTTACCTAAACTGAATTGGTTGAATTAGAACTGTTTAACTAAACTGAATAGCTTGAAATAGAAATGTTTTTGACAATCAAACTGTGTACTCATGCTAAACTGAATTGTTTGAAATGGAACTGATTATTTGTATAAAAATGGATTTGGCATTAAATAACCTACAAAGGTTGATATGCCGTAAACCCCAGCCAACCAACCAACCAACTTTTCTAATCGTTTTTCATTTCCTAACTAAAACAAAAAACCTTAATTTAGTCATATCTATCTCAATTTGTACATATCTCATTTTGTTTCCTATTAAAAAGTTTTCAATGCTATAACCGGCTCATTGGCCAAGTGGGTAGAGTGTTCGCCAATAGTCCGGGAGACCTGTGTTCAATCCCAGGTCGAGTCATACCAGAGACTCAAAAAATGGCTCTTGATACCTCCTCGTTTAACACTCAGCATTATAAGGTACGTATCAGGTACGAAACAATCCAGGAGTAGTGCCCTCCCCTACAGCTTGGTGTAGTAGCTTTTGAAAAGGGAGCCTTCTGGTTGCCCTCAACTACGGTTGCCAACAACAACATATATATATATAGTAAGTAGAGTGTTCGCCAATGGCCTGGGTAACCGAGGTTCAATTCCAGGTCGAGTCATACCAAAGACTCAAAAAATGATACTTGATACCTCCTTGCTTTGATATACTTTATTTTCAAAAATGTAACAAATAATACGAAATAATACGAAAAAAAAAAATTTACGGAAAATTGAATTTCCTGTTTTTTGGGGGTTTTTTTGGGGGGGGTTCTTTTTTTGTTCTCATCACTTTTCGACGGGCATACTCTCCGGCCTTAATCAGAGTGTATTTTCATTTTGGAGATGTATATTACTCGTGTAGATTTATGTAGAATAGTCCAGTTAGAACGTCGTGTGAACTAGAATTTTTTAAAAGGTGTGTTAATTCTCACATACACACACACATACATACACACTCATACATACACATACGCACATACACATATATACACACACATATACACACACATACATACATACATACACACACAAAGAAAACATGTATATATACATATGCTTTTTTTTTTACTTTATTACAATGTAATTTTTACTTTATTACTATGTCATTTGGGAAGTATAAGCAGCGGTCGTATCAATACTGCTGTATGGATGCACTACTTGGACGCTAACTAAACGGCTAGAGAAAAAGATAGACGGCAATTACACAAGAATGTTGCGAGCAATATTGAACAAGTCCTGGCGACAACACCCCACAGGGCACCAACTATACTGCCAGTTGCCCCCCATCACGAAAACTATCCAAGTTAGACGGACCAGACATGCAGGACACCGCTGGAGAAGCAGGGACGATCTCATAAGTGATGTACTCCTATGGATCCCCACATATGGCCGGGCAAAAGCAGGACGAACAGCTCGTATATACATACAGCAGCTATGTGAGGATACGGGATGTAGCCCTGAAGACCTGCCATAAGCGATGAACGATAGGGAAGAGTGGCGAGAGAGGGTCAGGGATATCCGTGCTGGCGGCATGATATGAGGATGATGATGTTATTGGAAAAATAACAAGTGATCGTTGTATGGTTGTGCCTTATGACATATCAAACGCTGAGGGTTATTTAAAGCCAAATCCTATTTATACATGATTTTTGATGAATAGTTTGTAAGTAACATCTTTAATCGAGTCAGTACACACTTATTAGCTCACAGTTGAATGGTTTCAACTATAGTAAATGATGAAATAGTTCTATTTCACCCATAGATGGAACCCGAACGGGGACTACCACTCCCGGTCAGAGTGAACTTTGGAATAATAACAATGAATAGACACTTCACATTTTCAAAAGCTCCCGGATTGGAGCCTCACCATCAGATGGTTTAGTGTCATATCTGGAACATTGGTTGAAGAGGAAGAGTTCTTGGCGTATTCTGCGGCCAAAGCCGACAGGGTTTATTAAAAGTGATTTTAAAGAAATAAATAAAATTGACAAAAAATAATCGTATCAATTAAAAGATTTTGAAACTTTTTAGTTTTAATTTGACTCAAGGAGATAAACTGAAAAAAATTGAGCCTTTGTTTTGTATTGCAATTAGAAATAGATACAACGGAACAGTCTGTTTGTGGATGACAATATATACGCTCCCCCATGGGGGTTGAGCACTCTGGCGAAGGAATTTACGGCTGCCGCTCACATAATGCAAAGCTCTTCGAACGAATTGAGCACTCTGGTATCCGGTAAGGTATAAAATGTAAACAAACGAACGCTGCTACTGCTGCTGCTGTTGTTGCCACATAATACCTTATATTTCCTTAGCCAACATGGTATGCTTGAACGGTTTGATACTAAGTCTAACGTAAAGTTGGGCGGGTTTCGATCCCAGCTTCAAGTGTCCGACGTGTCTCGCTACACTGAAGAGTTGTGATACAACAAAACAGCCTGACTGTGGATGACTATGTACATATATATATATATATATATATATAGTAAGTTTGCCTACCGTTGTCGAGGGCGATTCGAAGGCTCCCTTTTCAATAGCTGCTACGCTGAGGTGTAGGAGTGGGCGCTATTCCCTTCCCTGGGTTGCTCCATTTACCCTTGATCGGTACCTTATAATGCCGAATGTTAAGCAAGGAGCATCAAGTACCTTTTTTGAGTCTTTGGTATGACTCGATCTTGGATTGAACCCGGTCTCCCTGGCCATTGGTGAACACTCTAACCATCATATATATATATATATATATATATATATATTTTTATTAAATTAAGTTTTATTAAAGACGATGGAACACTGTTTATTATTTTTAATTGTCCCATATCTTCTGCCCAAGCGCTTTCGGCATCAGGGGTAGTGTAGTTTTGAGTTGACTGTTGAGTTTTTACTGTTTTAATAATTTGTTGTGTTTTGTTTTGAGCGTTTTGTTTTAAAACGTTCGGCAGGAAAGATTTACTTAGAGACTAAGTGATTTTAGTTATTAAAAATATTTAATATGTGTGTGCCAGAGTTAAATACTATTTTTCATGCATATTGCTTCTAGGTTTTTTATTATTGTTTTTATATATAATTATTGTATTATCTGTGAGAATCTTCCTTATCGTCGAAAGCGCTTGGGCAGAAGATATGAGACAATTCTTTTACAAACTTGATCCAGACACAAGAAAAATAACAAAGACTTGAAAAATTACAATTAAAAATAATAAACAGTATTCTATCGTCTTTAATAAAACTTGCTTAAATAATAACCTGCTAAATATACACTCTTCAATACATATATATATATATATATATATATATATATATATATATATATATATATATACGTGGTGCCTTCAATAAGTTTCCAGACTTTTTTTGTACAGGCATTTAAAATTGACGTAGACTCTTTCGGGCAAATACCCTTGGGAAAGGTATGAACCCCCTTATCCTCCCAGCTATGGGGTAAATAGTACCACTACTGTTCTTCTAGGAGAATGGCTTTGGCATTAAATAACTTAAAAAGAGTTGATATGCCATTAAACAAAGAAACCAAACCAAACCTTGATATGTCACAATCACTTTCGGGCAAATACCCTTGGGAAAGGTATGAACCCCCTTATCCTCCGAGCTATGGGTTAAATAGTACCACTACTGTTCTTCTAGGAGAATGGCTTTGGCATTAAATAACCTAAAAAGAGTTGATATGCCATTAAACAAAGAAACCAACCAAACCATCTATGCACAAATATACACGTGCACATACACGTATATAGAGATTCCTACACACCCATACAGCCCCATCATTATATATATATATATATATAACCAACTGAAAACCATTTAAACTGCAAAAACGAGTGAGTTCAAGTCTCATTGAATACCCCATTAACAAGGCCTTGTGCCATATATGTTCTCTGACAAGCTGGAAAAATATACGTATGTACATGGTGCCTTCAATAGGTTTCCAGTCTTTTTTTTTCTTTTTTTTTTTTTTGTACAGGCATTTAATATTGTCATAGACTCTTGAAAATTCACTATGTTATTGCTATACATCTTATGAGATGACTGACCAATTTTTATGATTTCAGGTTCAAATGAACAGCTACAGCAGGAATTGGAATACACCCTACTAAATCCTGATTGTCACAGCTGATGAATTTCAAAAATGCAATCAGGACATGACGACACTTAAAAGAACGATATGCAATAAAATTCTGTTTTAAACTTGGAAAAAATGCCCCAGAAACGTATGAAATACTTCAGACTGCTTTTCGATCATCTTGCAAGAATCGAGTATCAGTTATTGAGTGGCATAAGAGATTCAAGGAAGGCAGGGAGTCTGTGAGGGTTGATGAGAGGTATGGGAGGAGTAAGGAAGTCAATACATCAGAGTTGATTGGCCAGAGGATTAGGGTTACTATGTTGAGGTTTTAAGGGAGTTCAGGAAGAGATTCTGTTAGAAGAGGCCAGTATTCTTCAAATCGGTTCAGCGGCATTTTCAGCAGGACAATGCACCAGTCCACAACTCCATCCTTGTCACAGACTATTTGAGCAAGATGGGCATCAAGACACTTCATCAGACTCCCTATAGTACAAACCTTGCTCCCTGTGACTTTTGGTTAGTCCCTAAGCTCAGAGGCTGTAGTTATGAAACATTTGAGGAGATGAAAGAGGCTGTGACAAAGGTCATTGACATGCTCGCACAAGAGGACTTCCATGGATCCTTGCAGAAGTTGTTGGAACGGTAGAACAAGTGCATTGCAGTCGGAGGAGATTACTTCGAAGGGGACTAGAGTTTCAAATGTGTACTATCAAGAAAAGTGCACATACGAAAAAAGTCTGGAAACTTATTTAATGCTCCTCGTATATATATATATATATATATATATATATATGAATGTGTGCGCATGCGTGTGTGTGGGTATGTATCTTCCTTTGAACAATGTTTTTTTCGAACATTATTTTCGACGCAACTCCTTCTTTTCTGGTTTTTATCCTTCATGATTCACGCTTAAAATTTTACTTACGTCACCTTAATCGTTTACAGATGATGGATTTGTAATCTTAGAAATTCTGCTGTCACCAGGTGTGGTTAAAAACGTCTGCGAATATCTCTTCAAAGAACTTCCAGGCATTGTATATTGAAGAACTACTCTACCAAATTATTCAACGCCCTGTCGACAGTATTTAGAATATACCGATTGTGTCCCCTGCAGAAAGGATCGCCCCACCCCCTAATTGTTAGGCTCCATTTCTGGAGCTCTGGAAAATGTGGAATACTCCTTCATTGCTATTACTCCCAGCTCCACTCTGATCCGTGGCAGTAATACCTGTTTGGGTCCCATCAATCGGTTAAATTGATATGTTTGAGAATTATTTGTATTGGATAGGAATACTTGATATCTTAGGAAACAACAACGCAAAATACGTAACTATGAATGTAGAAAGTACGCAATTCCCTAACGTCAAAGCATGAAATGACACCTGACCAGTTGACCGACAGTTAAAATCAGTCAATGAACTTGTCCTCTTTTTATCATTTTTATCTAGTTATACTATGTATTTTCTGGAACATTCACACCAACTTTCTTTATGTTGGCCCAGTGTGTAGAGTGTTTACCAATGGTCCGGGAGACCTGGGTTCAATACCAGGTCGCGTCATACCAGAGACTTTAAAAATGGTACTTGATACCTCCTGGCTTAATACTCAGCAATTTAAGGTCCGTATCAAGGGTAAAGTGGAGAAATCCAGGGAAAGGGGTAGCGCCCTCCCCAACAACTTGGTGTAGTAGCTATTGAAAAAGGAGCCTTGTGGTCACCCTCGACTACGGTCACTAACAACTTTTTCTTTATGTTGAATGAGATGTGATTTTTCTGAATGTCAGATTTCGATCGAATTTGACGTTTTAGAGAATTATTATTATTGGTAGTAGTAGTGGTAGTAGTAGTATCAATTATCATTGTTAGTAGTAGTTGCAGCAGTAGTATTGATTATTATTATTATTAGTAGTAGTAGTAGTTGTAGTAATAGTAGTTGTTTTAGCATAAGTATTCATCTCAATTTTGTTTGGTTTCTTTGTTTAACGGCACATCAAACATCGTTGGATATCTAATGCCAAAGCCATCGTCGTCAGTTATCAGATCATTTATTATTTGTGGGATTATTGATTATTATCATAATTTTGAAAAGTAGTTATAGAAATTATTATTAGTAATTGTTACGTTCTGGTTAGTGAAGGCTTGCAATATTAAATAAAGGAAAAACCACGATATGTGAGGAAATAGAGTTATATTCTCAAGAAAAAGTATATACAATAGAGAGACTGTTAGTAGACAAGAACATAGGATTAGTGAATACAGAATAAGGGTTAGGGTTAGGGTTAGTCCAACGGTAGTATTGGCTTCCGTTATAAGAAGCGTCTCTTCACCTTCTAGTCTGCCCTGCTACTGCTATATATGGCAGATGGACTAGCTCATTGTGTGGAAAACGTGGGTGATACCCAACAGTAATAAAAGCTGCATCATTTGTAGCAGTATTTATTATTATTATTATTATTATTAGAGTTTTTTTACATCAGCGTTAGCTAATTGTCTTTCACAGGAGTTTGAGTGATAGCAAGTCGTCTCAAAGCTCCTGGAATCTTCTCAGTATTCTGGCCGTTCTCAATAATGTATTATCATTATAATTATTATTATCAGTACTAGTAGTAGTAATAGTAGTAGCATCAGTAGTATTAATGGGTATTAATGGGTAATTCACTGGAAGTGCCCGTGGTGTAATGGTTATCGTCGCAGGAATTGGACACGGCGACACGAGTTCAAATCCTGGACTGATTGCATATCACATAGCACTAACCCCCTTAGGAAAAGTATGAATCCAATTATTTTCCCTCCAGCTATGGGTAAATAGTAGGGCAGACTAGGTTCTTCAGCCTTGGTGAGGCAACTAGTCTAGGAGAAGGAAAACTCTGAATTCAAACCTGTTAAACTCCGTTTAAAAATTGACCTTGTATCATATCCTGTCCGAGCGGAGGGGTTGGTAAATAGGATTAATGGGTAATTCACTAAGCTTTTTACTTAGATGCGGTACGAGGCTGCATAAAAGAAGGGCCAAGTGAAAATTTTTCAAAAATATTTTCAAGTATTTTCAAGAAGTTCTTCAAAATTTTTCAAAAATTTAATTTAAAGATTATCTAAATTGAGGATAATCTAAATTTCGAAAATTTCATTCATTTTTTTTTTTCAAAATTTTCATCAAAACTTTCCAAAAGCTTTTCAAAAATTTCACAAAAACGTTTTTAAAATTTCATCTGAAATTTTCAGAAATATTTGTGAAAATTTCACAAAAAATTTCAAAAAGAATCTTCAAAAATTTCTTCAAAATTTTTACAAATTTTACAAAAGATTTTCTAAAATTTCACAAAAGTTTATCAAAAGTTTCACAAATTTTCCAAAATTTCACGAAAATTTTCCAAAATTTCTCAAAAAATTTTCAAAAATATTTGTGAAAATTTCAGAAAAAATTTCAGAAAAAATCTTCAAATATTTCATCAAAATTTTGAAAACTTTCGCTAAAGATTTTCTAAAATTTCACAAAAAGTTTTCAGAAAGTTTTTGTGAAATTTTTGTAAATTTTTTGCGAAATTTTCAGAAAATTTTTTGAATATTTTCTGTGAAATTTTAGAAAATTTTTGTGAGATTTTAAAAAATTTTTTGTGAAATTTTTGAAAATTTAATAGTGAAATTTTTTAAAATTTTGATGAAATTTGTGGAAAATTTTCTGAAATTTTTTGTAAAATTTTTAAAAAGTTTTTTGAAATTTTTCAAAATTCTTTGTGAAAATTTTTTTAAAATTCCTCAAAAAGTTTTCAAAAATTTCACAAAAAATTTTCTAAAAATCATCAAAATTTTCAAAAATTTCACAAAATCTTTTCAAAAAACTTTTCCAAAGTTTTTGTAAAATTTTTGAAAATTTTTTTCTGAAATTTTCAAAAAACCTTTGAAAATTTTTGTGAAATTTTTCGAAAATGTTTTGTGAAATGTTTAATGAAACTTTCAGAAAAATCTTTGAAAATTTTTGAAAATTTTTTGTGAAATTTTTGAAAATTTTTGGTGAGACTTTTTGAAAATTTTTTGTGAAATTTTTGAAAATTTTTTGTTAAAATTTTGAAAATTTTTTATGAATTTTTTGAAATTCTTTGTGAAATTTTTGAAAAATTTTGATAAAATTTTTAGTGAAACTTTTGTAAATTTTTTGAAAAATTTCTGAAAAATTTTGTGAAATATTTTGAGAAACTTTTTGGAAAATTTTGGAAAAAATTTTTTTAAATTCTTATTAAATTTTTGAAAAGTTTTTGCGAAATTTTTGAAAATTTTTGTGAAATTTTTAACGAAATTTTTAGAAAAATTTTTGTTGAAATTTTGGAAAATTTTTAGTGAAACTTTATAAAATTTTGGGTGATATTTGTGAAAATATTTGGTGAAATTTTTTGCGAACTTTTCAGACAATTTTTGAGAATTTTTTGTGAAATTTTTTTAAAAGTCTTAGTGAAATTTTAATGTAATTTTTGATGAAATTTTTGAAAATTTTTGGGGGAAATTTTTTAATATTTCTGGTGAAATTTTTTGAAAAATTTGTAATATTTTCAAAAAACTTTTTAAAATTTTTTGAGAAATTTCTGAAATATTTTGTGAAATATTTTGTGAAATATTTTGTGAAATTTTCACAAAAATTTTTGAAAATTTTTCAGGAAATTTCTGAAAATATTTTGTGAAATTTTTGAAATTTTTTTCCGAAAATTTTAACGAAATTTACAGAAAAAATTTGGAAAATTTTTAATGAAATTTTGGAAAATTTTTAGTGAAACTTTTGAAAATTTTTGGTGAAATTTATGAAAATTTTTGAAAATTTTTTGTGAAATTTTTGAAAAGTTTTATTGAAATTTTGATGAAATTTTTGAAAATTTTTGATGAAATATTCCAAAATTTTGGTGAAATTTTTGAAAATTTTTAACGAAATTTTCAGACAAATTTTGGATAAATTTTATGAAATTTTGGAAAATTTTTAGTAAAATTTTTTGCGAAATTTTCAGAAAATTTTTGAGAATTTTTTGGGAAAATTTTAAAAACATTTTATAAAGTTTTTGAATTTTTTTTGTGAAATTTTTTAAAATTTTAAGTGAAATGTTGATGAAATTTTTTATTAAATTTTTGAAAATTTTTTGTGAAATTTTCAAAAAACTTTTGCGAAATTTTTTGCGAAATTTTTGAAAATCTTTTATGAAATTTTTGGAAATTTTTCATGAAATTTTTGAAAATTTTGATGAAACTTTTGAATATTTTTAGTGAAATTTTTTTAAACATTTTATAAAGTTTTTGAAAATTTTTTGTGAAATTTTTGATGAAATTTTTTTTAAATTCCTGTAAAATTTTTGAAAATTTTGATAAAATTTTTAGTGAAACTTGAAAATTTTTTGAGAAATTTTTGAAAAGTTTTATTGAAATTTTGACGAAGTTTTTGAAAATTTTTGATTAAATTTTCCAAAATATTTTGGTCAAATTTTTGAAAATCTTTGGTGAAATTTTTTGCAAAATTTTTGAAATTTTTTTGTGAAATTTTCAAAAAACGTTTGAAAATTTTTTGTAAAATTTTTGAAAAGTTTTTATGAAATTTTCAATAAAATTCTTTAAAATTTTCATGAAATTTTTGAAAATTTTTTTTGAAATTTTTGAAAATTTTGATGAAACTTTTGGATATTTTTAGTGAAACTTTTGAAAACATTTTGTGAAATTTTTGAAAATTTTTGGTGGAAACTTTTTATGAAATTTTTGAAATTTTCATGAAATTTTTGAAATTTTCATGAAATTTATAAATTTTGGGGGGAGGATTTTAAAAAATTTTGCATCTTATCTGGGGCCGGCTACAAGCAATTTTTTTACCCTTTGCACGTGAGTTTCGATTCGTTCGCGGTCCCCACATTAAAATGACCTAGTGGAAGGTTAGGATGAATATAACAAGTAGGAGGTATTTCAAATCAGCTGTGACGGCTTGGTTTCTATATATTTTTATTCACGTGTTTATGTGTCGGCCCAAAATTGTCCCTTCTATTTCAAAGTGCTGCCATTCAATTTAATGTTTAATTTATTTGGAGTCACTGTTTCGAGACGATTTTGCCGTCACTCAGACTCCAGTGAAAAATCACCAACTAACTCTGTTAAGGGCGCCTCTGGTGGTTGACAAGCTAGACAAGCAAACCTGCACAAGTGAGTTTGATTTTCATTGGACGTTCCATTCATGCAACCTCGTGCCACATCTAAGCAAAAGCTTCGTGAATTACCCATGAACTCTGGTGCGAAAAACACGCACAGGATGAAATAACTACTACTACTACTACTACTACTACTACTACTACTATGACGACGACGACGACTACTACTACAATTAATAACAATAATACATTATTGTGAACTGCCAGAATACTGAGAAGAGTCCTGGAGACTTAAGGAGACTTGCTGTCACTCAAACTTCAGTGAAAGACCATTAGCTAACGCTGATGTGAAAAGCTCTAATGATGATAATGATAATTATAATAATATTGCTGCATGTGATGCAGCGACTATTACTGATGATAATTTCTATAACTAATTTTCAATATTATAATAATAATCAATCATCCCACAAATAATTAATGATTTGACGACGATGGCTTTGGCATTAAATATCCAACGATGTTTGATATGCCGTTAAACAAAGAAACCAAACCAAATTGACATGAATACTTATGCTACAACTACTATTACTATTACTACTACTACTAACAATAATAAAAATAATAATAATAATCAATACTACTGCTGCAACTACTACTAATAATGGTAATTGAAACTACTACTAATACTAAAATTTTCAAAAATTTCACATGAAATTTTCAAAAATTTCACAAAAAATTTTCAATAAGTTTTCTGAAAATTTCACAAAAAAATTCACAAAAATTTTTTTTAAATTTCACAAAAAAGTCTTCAAAAATTTTTCTGAAAATTTCCCAAAAAGATTCACAACAAAAATTTCAAAAATTTCACAAAAATTTTTTTTAAATTTCACAAAAAATTTTCAAAAATTTCACAAAAAATTTTCAAAGATTTCACCAGAAATTTACAATTTTTTTTTTTTTCTGAATTTTACCAAAAATTTTAACGAAAGTGTTGAAAAATTTTATCCAACTCTTATCAAAAATTTTTACCTGAAATTTTCAAAAATTTCCATAAAGGTTTAATCAGAAATTTCAAAAATTTAATCCCAATCTTTTTTTAATTTTCAAAAATAGATAGATAGATAGATAGATAGATAGATAGATAGATAGATATGACATAATTTGACGGAGATAAATTGTTTTAAATGATTATCAATGAGATAAATTGTTTTAAATGATTTTTCAATGCGATTAGGGGCCTTAAAAAATTATTATTCATTTACAAATTGAAAAGTAAATTACTATTTTAAGTGCTTTACTCTGATGTGCTATTTTTTGATGGCTGAAACATCATAATCATATATTTTCTTATTTATAAATAATAATTCCGTTAATCAATTCAACATCTTGATGGTTCTCTCCCTTCGGTTATCAAAAGGTCAAGTGTAATTTTATTAACTTATTATCCACTATCTTTCGTCAGGTTGGGTAAGATCGAGTGTTTTGAACTTTACAATCCAAAACCTGGACCTTGTCTGCACGTCGGTCAGGTTTTCTTAGATGATTAGATAACCACAGATTTAGTCAGACAGATGTGAATAAACCAAGATAGATGGATAAAAGAATACGAGAAATGAATAGAAAAACGAATAAAAACGGATGAAAAATATCCTGAAAAGCCTGAACACACCGAGAATTGTCTTCTTCTTACGAATTGTATATAAATAATCTTTACGAGACACTTTTTTTTTTCTTTTCTTTTTTGTTATGTCAACAGAGTTTTGAAGTGCATTTCTTATTTATTTTGTTTTATAGGCACCATAAGCTGTTTGGTTAAAGATGGCAAAAAGAATGCGTTAGGCTATAAAGAACTTGAGAGCTGATGGAAGGCTTTTTGCATCACTGGAAGCCTTGTTATTTTACAAGATAAGCACATCCGACAAAAACAAAGAATAACGCCAACCAAATTTCAGGATTTTATTTGTGTGTGAGACTTATGAGTTTATTTCATTGAAAAAAAAAATCAAATCATCGTAATTTTAGATTTGCGCAAAACATGGGTAAAATGAGCTACATGTTCTTTTTGGTTAATTAAATACGAATGATAAACAAATAATGATTGACTAAGTTTAGCTTAGTTTAGCTTAGCTCCAGGGGTAGAAGCAATAAGCACTCAGTTAGAATGGAACTCACGTACAATGGCCTGCTAGCCAGATTTGTAAACTAATGCACAATTTTCAAGGATCATTTCTTAAATATACATCGCACGAACGTCTGATAGTTTTGTGCGGACGATCCGAGGGTTACAACGGATCGTTAGCAAATGGGTAACTATTTCTTTTAATCATCAAAGGCGTAATATATATGCAGAGAAATATTCTCATATGTAGTCACAAAGGATGTCAAAAATCGAAAAACAAATTTTGTTATTTCTGAGAATTTTCTTTTCAGAAAATTATGATTTTTCACTACTTAGAAAACATTGAAAACAATATTCAAGGAAAATGATCACTTCCTATGAGTGTCTTAGCCATGAAAGTTTCATTAAAATTAATAGTAATAATAAAAGATGGTTAAGTTTTTTTTACGGTCTGTTTTTTGTTTTTTTGTTGTTGTTTTTTTGTTTTTGTTTCGTTTTTTGTTGGTTTTTTTTTGCTTTGTTTTGTGTTGTTTTTGTTTTGCTTTTTGTTTTTTTTTGGGGGGGGTTGTTTTGTTTTAATACTGTATTACCAAAGTCCACAGCACTGAAAACCAGTTACCCAAAATAAACTTGTAAAAATATTTATGAGGTAAGCAACGGATATAGCTTTCATTTAAATTCAATAATTAAAATGATGTATAATCTATCTTACATCCATGTAAATCAATATATATATATGTGTGTGTTTGTGTGTGTGTGTGCGTGTGCGTGTGCGTGTGCGTGTGCGTGTGCGTGTGCGTGTGTGTGTGTGTGTGTGTGTGTGTGTGTGCGTGTGTGTTGAATTTTGGCCTTCGACCCGGCCAAAAATGCGATTCCAAGGTGATGCACCGGAAGGAAGTGACACATTCTAATGGCAGTTATGAGAGGAAATCACGTGGGCGGAAATTGGCTGATGAAATGGGACGTGGTAAAAAAATTCCCATGGTACACTCATAGACTGATGCACCGGGAGAGAGGGACCTTTGAACTGCATGACAGTTATTTCCGCTTGATGACGATCAAACGTCATTTCAAGGATTGAGTGGGCGATTGAGTGGGCTTTGAACTATTATATAATTCAGTCAAGACAAGGAGTTGCAGTTAGAGCTCGGACGGAGTTATAGACGAGATGTGTTAAGGAAAGCTACATCAGGCCGAAGGAGCCTTGGGGAACTGATGAGTTGGGGTCCAGGGAAGTTGCTGATAAGATGCAGTAAAGAAAGCCCTCACCCAGCAGGGTGGGCCTCTGGGCCTCCGGTTGAGCATCTGGAGAACGAGAAAGACACAACGTTAACAGCCATAAGAGTGGGGGTCAAAATATTGCAGTTCTGTTCGGTCTCCAACTCCCTCTCACACGCAAACGTTACAAATAAAGTGAGAGGTACATATATTGTTAAAGAAGTCTTCCTGCGTCTGTCTTTATTATTGTGTCGTTATGATACGGCATATGACCATATAACACACACACACACACATATATATATATATATATATATATATATATATGCTACCCTACCCCTGTAGGGTTGAGCTCTCTAGCGAATGAAGTAATTGTGTTGCCATTAGCGTATATGCAAGGCTCTTCTTATGAATCGAGCTCTCGGTAGCCGTTAAGGGGAAATATGTAAACAATAACAATTGTGATTCATAACCGTTTAAATTCACTTCGCTGGCGCTGGTTTCCTCGTGGAGGAGTGGTAGAATCTTGGATTGGCGTTTGAGTCAACCGGGTTTCGATCCCCGCTTCGGGAATCTAGCCCGTCTATCAATACTGATGAGTTCTGATAGAACGAAACAGATAGGTCTGTGGATGACAATATATATATATATATATATATATATATATATATATATATATATATATATGTACAAGGAAAATATGCAGGGGTATGAAAAAAGGGAAACAGTTTATAAAATCAGATCAGCGTGTTTCTCTATGGGAATGGCGTCATTAGAATGAATTTATCAAAAAAATAAAAAACAAATGTAATCATCAGTAGTAAGATTGCCCTTTCGGCTGGGGTGTTAGAATACACAGACTGCTTCTCTGCAGAGGTGTAAGACCCCACCTAAATAGTATCCTGGATATGACATTAAACAATCTGATGGTGAGGTTCCAGTAATTCTGGAGCTTTAGGGATTACGGAGGACCCTTTCATTGCCATCGCTCACAGGTCTGCTCAGGCCCGGAGTGGTATTACTTGGTAGGGTCCTATCTATCGGTGAAAACTAGAACTAAACTCAATACTTATGCTAAACTGAATTGTTTGAAATAGAACTGTTTATATGTATAAAAATTGATATGGCATTAAATAATCCACAATGGTTGATATACCATAAAACCAAACCAAACCAAACTAATCAGAAGAAAAAGAGAGATGTTGATAAATATATATATATATATATAGACAGACAGAAAGAGAGAGAGAGATTTGATCATTTTTATTTCGTCTCTTATTTTTTAGATTTGATTTCTGGAAAAATTTTGATTTAGTTATTTTTATAGTAAAACATGTTGATCTAATTTTCTATAATTTCATATCTCTCCCTCTCAAATAAAAGCAATTTTAACCAACGCTTATAAACATTATTATTGATACTTTGATACCTACATTCATATATATATATATATATATATATATATACCAATCCTGTATAAATTTAAGCGGAGATAAACAGTTTTGAATTGGGATTTTTCCTTTTCTTTGAGTGGTTGCCATACCAAGGTTAAAGAGCCCAGTCTGCCCTTCTTTTTACTCATCTGAACTCTCATCCCCGTGTCCATTTCCTACGACAGTAACCATTGTACCAAGTACGCCTTATATATATATATATACACACACATACTCACACACACACACACACACACACACATATATATATATATATCATGCGTACGTGTTGTATATATATATATATATATATATATATATATATATATATATGTATATGAAGGCGCCACCGATACTCAGAACCAGACCCCCATCGCTCTTTTCCTTTTACCTGTTCTGCCTCCAGTCCTTCCGGTAAGGTTTCCATGAAACTGGGGCTACGTGCCAGGTAAAGATAATGTGTATCACGTTGAGATATGTTGCACCACTGGGTAGTCAGCTTAAGGAAAAGAGAAAAGAGAACTTTGAAAGAAAAAAAAACTTTAAAAAAATACAAAAATAGGAAGAACCTTCCCTCTGAAAACGCCAAGTGATAATCAGAAAAGTTGGCTGATAGAAGGAACTTGTCTGGCTAAATATAGAAAAACTCAATTCTTCTTCTTCTTCTTCTTCTAAGGTCTTTTCATGTCATCTTGATTTCCCTAAATACCCTTTGACCCAGTCAGTCCAGTTATTAAGCAGCGGAAAGGGAACGAAGAAGTCTTTTTCTTTCTTTTTCATTTTTATTTACATTTTTAGAATTTTTTTTTTATTTATATATTTCATTTTTTTTTTCTAACCATGCGAATGTTTATACTTTTTGTTGTATTTTACACCTGTAATTTCATTTAGCAGATGGTGAAAAAAAAATAACTGCTATATTCATTATTTTTAAAAGATATAATTAGTTTTCATATCAATTTCAAGAGAAGAATATGAAGCACACGTAGATAGATAGAGAGAGAGAAAGAGAGAGAGAGAGGGTGGGGAAAGAAAGAAATTAACAGATTGAGAAAGACAGACAAACACATACATACGGGTAGAATCGTATAACAGATTGGGGTCTCTATTCTTGAGTTAGAAACTAGTCTTGAAGGACGACACCTCAGATAGATAGATAGATAGATAGATATGAACAGAATAAGATAGATATATAGATACGAGGATCATTAAATAGGTTTCCAAACTTTTTTCGTCTTGAGAGTACACACATGAAACCCTTCGAAGCAATACACTTGTTGTACCGTTCCAACAACTTCTGGAACGCCCCATGGAAGTCCTCTTGTGTAATTGTGTAATAACGACAGCCGGGAGTAAGGTATCGACTATAGTCAAATAGTCTGTGACAAGGATGGAGTTGTGGACTGGTGCATTGTCCTGGTTGAAATGCCACGGAATTGTCTTCATTTTTATTGTTATTTCCACAACGTTTCGGTGTGTGTCGAACTCTGGAACCTACACGGAACTTCAAATTACGTCCTTTATTGAATCCACGGGGGTCGCCTGTTCTGATTCCGTTAGCCATAACCGGGTACAAGTATTCCTGTATAGTTACTCGCCTGCAGTCAGGATTGAACCTGCAACCTCCAGATGATCGTCTCCTTAGGGAACCAACACCTATAACCGTTACGCTATTTGAGTGAATTTTTGGGACTTATAAACTTAATGTTCTTTACTTGACTAAAATTACTACTATACTACAATACAGGAATACTTAATACTTGTACCCGGAAATGTAACGGAATCAGAAGAGGTAACCACTGTGGATTCAATAAAGGACGTAGTTCGAAGTTCCGTGAAGGTTCCCGAGTTCGACAAACACCTGAAGTAGGCTGGAGGACATATCGGCCAAAACGTTGTGGAAATATCAATAAAGATAAAGGCAATAGAAAACCCGAACACCCTTAATGATAAAAATATGTAATTAAATTGATGATAAAAATCCATCACATTAGTTAATAAACCGACTTTGGATTAGCAGAGCTACAAGACCAAATAAAACGCATTGCATGATTTTTTTTTTTTTTTTTTTTTTTTTGATAAACTAGATAGAAGTCAGGATAACTGTCAAAGTCTTTATTTCATTCAGAAACCTTTTTTCTCGCCTTCTTATTCCCTTCTTTAGATTCCTGTCCTTGTTTTATTTTTATAAATTTTCATTCTATATCAACTTTGATAAAATATAAATTTAATACAACCTGTCAGTTTATTTGCTCATTTGTTTAAAAACAAAATCATGTGAAAACAAAGACAATCAACAAAACTTCTTTTTGATAAAAAGAACAGGTTGGTTGGTTGGGTTTTTATGGCATATCAACCTTTGTAGGTTATTTCATAACCATATTTACCAACCCCTCCGCAATCTTTAAGCGGAGTTTAGCAGGGTTGAATTCAGAGTATTCCTTCTCCTAGATTAGTTGCCTCACCAAGGCTGAGGAACCCAGTCTGTCCTACTATTTACCCATAGCTTGAGGGAGAATAATTGAATTCATACCTTT
Source organism: Sepioteuthis lessoniana (assembly GCA_963585895.1). Lineage (NCBI taxonomy): Eukaryota > Metazoa > Mollusca > Cephalopoda > Myopsida > Loliginidae > Sepioteuthis > Sepioteuthis lessoniana. Next base: position 308,438 of record CAUZXS010000655.1, read on the forward strand.
CCCAAGGGTATTAGTGCTATGTGAAATGCAATCAGTCTCGTCCAGGATTTGAACTCGTGTCGCCGTGACAATTTCCTACGACGATAACCATTACACCACGGCCACCTTGTTATTACATAACATATCCATTTTTATACAAATAATCAATTCTATTACAAGCAATTCAGTTTAGAGTAAGTACACAGTTTAATTATCAAAAACAATTCTATTTCAAGCTATTCATTTTAGCATAAATACTCAGTTTACATATCAAAACAGTTCTATTTCAATTAATTTGGTTTAGCATAAGTACACATTTTAGTTCTATTTGACCCATACATAGGACCCTGCCAGGTGCTACCACTCCGGGATAGAGTTGAGGAGCCAAGAAGGGATGCTACGCGTTCCCCAAAGCTCTAATATCTCTGGAACCTCACCATGTAGAAGTTCAGTCGGTGTATTCTAAGCAAGAAAAGAACGGGGGGGGGAATAGTTGCGTTTCCCGCCAATCCCATTAATTGAGTGCAGCGTCCAGATTGGCGCTTGAGAAGAAACTGTTAAATTAAATAGGAAGTAACGCAACAAAGAAATGATCCAGTGTCAAAGCTTTATGCAAATTGGGTGAATTATGTAAATCATAAGAAACGATCCATGATGACTCAAAGTGACATTTGCTCGATTTCGTTCACTTTTCTTTTTCTTTTATATCCATTTCATAGCCATTTATGATGTTTTCTCAACAAAAAGACATTACAGAAATAGAAATACGAGATGAAATCGAAAGTTACTGGCCTTATTAATTTTCTTTAAAAAAAAGGGGTGGGTCATAACATATTCAGTTTCTTATAAATTTGAATTACCATTACCAGAAAATCCGGCAAGCAGTGCACGCGACATACAGTTCAGATCGCACACAAGCGACGCCATTTTAACCTTTCATGGAAAATGCGTGGTCAATTACCCTGGTGTTTTTTGTAGTTACATCCGTACTCTTACAGAGGACGCGATCACCTCCAGGGCTACGTCTTCCCAAAGGGATTAGAGAAATGCATTCGCGTAATCATAACGTCACAGGCAAAGAAATAGAGATACATTTTATATGTTTATTCATTTTAAATAGAGAAATTATATCATAAATTTAAATTACCATGACCAGAAAAAAATCTTTTGATCAAAAAAATAAAATAAAATAAATGTATGTATATTCAGTCTCTATTTTACAAGAAGAAAGAGTCTTGGTTCTTAGGGGGTGTCCTCGTGGTGTAATGTTTAAAACGCTGAATCGTAATAAGCAAGTTCGAACTCCAGTCGCGCTATTACGTTCACTTTCGGACAAATACCCCTGGGAAATGCATGAACCACCTTATCCTCCCATCTATGTGTTAAATAGCATGACTGCCGTTCTTCTAAAAGGATGAATCTAAAATTAAATAACCCATGAAGGTTGATATGCCATTAAACAAAGAAACCAATCAACCATTGTGTAACATATGGACCTTCGACCCAGCCGTCAATCGTGAAACAGGTGCATCTGGTCGAAGATATCACCTTGACATGTGTACGGGTTGAATTCGGTGCAGATGCGACGCCTACAAGAAGCATATGGGTGTCAAACATTGATATAACCCAGTGCGACTGACAGTTCGAGTTAGTTGGAGTCAGTTTGTTGGAGTTCGAGGCAGTGAGAATCAGTTCCCAGCAGAGGGCTTGGACCGTTCAGGACCCCCGGTTGAGCAGCCCTGCAGAATTTCACCAACACACACATTTAATCCCAAAGCCATCTTTGTAGTGGAACTGTAGTAGTTTTATTTAAGCTATGGGGGGGGTAAGGTACGAGGATCATTAAATACGTTTCCATACTTTTTCCGTAAGGGCACATTTATTGATAGTACACATGAAACTCTAGTCGCCTTCGAAATAATCTCCTCCGGCTGCAATGCACTTGTTCTACCGTTCCAGCAACTTCTGCAAGGCCCCATGGATGTGCTCTTGTGTGAGCGTGTCAATAATCTTCGTCACAACCTCTTTCATCTACTCAATTGTCTCATAACGACAGCCTCTGAGCTTAGGGAATAACCAAAAGTCACAGGGAGCAAAGTCTCGACTATAGGGAGGCTGAGAAAGTGTCTTGATGCCCATCTTGGTCAAATAGTCTGTGACGAGGATGGAGTTGAGGACTAGTGCATTGTCCTGCTGGAAATGCCACAGAGCCGATTTTAAGAGTGATGGCCTCTTCCCAAGGAATCTCTTCCTGATCTCTCTTAAAACCTCAACATAGTAACCCTACCCCTAACCCTTTGGCCAATCAAATCTTATTTATTGACTTCCTTACTCATCCCACACCACTCAACATCCCTCACAGACTCCCTGCCTTCTTTGAATCTCTTATGTCACTCAAAAACTGATGCTCGATTCATGCAAGATGGTCGAAAAGTAGTCTGAAGCATTCCATACGTGGCATTTTTTCCAAGTTTAAAACACAATTTTATAGTATATCGTTCTTCTAAAGTGTCAGATTGCATTTTTGAAATTCACCAGCTGTAACAATCAGGTTTTAGTAGGGTGCTTTCCAAATCCTGCTGTAGCTGTTGAAATCATAAAAATTGGTCAATCATCTTATAAGGTGTATAGCAATAACATATTGAATTTTCAAGAGTCTACGACAATTTTTATTGCCTGTACAAAAAAGTCTGGAAACTTATTGAAAGCACCTCGTAATTCATACCTTTCCCGAGGGGCACTTGTTCAAAAGTGAACGTAATAACGTTACTTGATTTCGAATTTGCTTGCAACCAAGTCTTAGTCCAACACGTTAACCACTACGCCACGGAAACTCCCGTTGCATACCACCCGTAACAATAATTCAACAACGATACTACAAATACACATTCACATACAGTCAAATACACAACACAAATGCATGTATAAATGCTGGTGCCCGTGGTGTAATGGTTATCGTCGTAAGAAATGGACACGGCGACACGATTTCCAATCCTGGATGAGACTGATTGCATTTCACATAGCACTAATACCTTTGGGAAATGTATGAATCCAATTATTCTCCCTCCAGCAATGGGTAAATAGTAGGGCAAACTGAGTTCTTCAGCCTTGATGAGGCAACTAGTCTAGGAGAAGGAAAACTCTGAATTCAAACCTGTTAAACTCTGCTTAAAAATTGACCTTGTGTCATATCCTGCCCGAGCGGAAGGGTTGGTAAATATATATAGATTCATGCGGACTGTTGTTCAGATACGAACGCATTTATTAACTTCTGTCTTCGGTTCTTCGACACGAGGAGAGGAACACACAATTCTTAAAATGATTTGGTTTGGTTTGGTTTTATGGCATATCGACCTTTGTAGGTTATTTAACGCCAAATCCATTTTTATGTAAATAATCAGTTCTATTTAAAACAATTTGGTTTAGCATGAGTACACAGTTTAATTGTCAAAAACAATTTCCATTTCAAGCCACTCAGTTATATATAACAATTCAGTTTCGTGTAAGTACAGTTTAACAATTCTTAAAAGTCTTTCGTAATCATACTATGCTGACAACACCCCCAACGTTCGGCACATCTCGTGGTGTTTTAGATCTCAATTCATATTCGCTGGTCGAGACCCGCAAAACTTGACCGCCGCCGCAATGGTAGAGAACTCAACTGTCTGCTTCCACAGTCCAATGTCAACCTTCAACTCCATGGTCGGACCCCAACTTTTCAACACCATGGTCGGACCTTAACTGAATCTTTTTCAAAATCTTCCAAATTCTCAGCCCATCTCTTCTGGGCATGACGTCATCCACTCTCTAGCCCCATTTTTCTTTCTGGGGTTTATTATGACAATGGTGATTGTCATATCCTTTGCACACGAGCGTGAACTGCACTAATTGACTACACACCTGAACTCTTAACCTGAAAAGTTCAAAGCCCAACCAAATTGAATGATAGAATATAATTAATGAAAAATGATTAAAATAAAAAAAATCATTCCTTAATTATATAACACTCCCTTCTCTTAAAATTTAATTTCCCTGGATAAATTAAAATGATCAGAAAGAGAGAGAATACTGGCCACCCACACAGTTTTTAAGATGAAAATCAGATTATCCATAGATCTATTCTCCTAGTGCCACTGAAGATTATTAAGCGATCAAAAATCACCCAACGGTGTCATATTAATTTTGTATTTCATTAACACAGAAACAGAAAAATCAGTTCGTTATAAAATCAATACTACGCCCAGAAAAATATACTCTTTAGTTTCAGGAGTCTCGTTCAGACGAGGCGAACCCTTAGAGGATTCAGGTAGCATGCCAAATGTAAAGTCAAAAGAACTGGATAATTCTTGTCTCTTTCTTGGTGTATTCACGGGATTCCTACATTTAAAACATCCAGGAGTTGTATGGCCCAGTCGGTTGGGGCTGCAGAATACACCGACTGCATCTCTGTAGAGGGATAAGACTCCTCAAAAGAGTGTTCTGGATATGACACTAAACAATCTGATGAGCTTTGGGGAATATGGTGTACTCCTTTACTGCCATCGCTACCCGAGTGGTAGCACCTGATAGGGTCCTATCTATGGGTTAAATATTACTAAACTGTGTTTTTATGCCAAACTGAATTGTTGAAATAGAACTATTTTGGCATTTAAACTGCGTACTTATACTTGGTTGGTTGGTTGGTTTTTATGGAATATCAACCTTTCTAGTTTATTTAACGCCAAATCCATTTTTATGCAAATAGTTCTATTTCAAATAATTCAGTTTAGCATGAGTGCACAGTTTAATTGTCAAAAACATTTCTATTTTGAGCTATTCAGTTTAGTCAAACAGTTCTAATTCACCTAATTCAGTTTAGAATAAGTGCAGATTTTCTTTACACGACAAAATCAGAGAGAATGGCTTCGAGCTGACGAAGAAAAGAAGCAGAAGGTACCCCGCAAAAACAATTACCGACGCCGACTACGCCGATGACATAGCGATACTGGCAAATACACCCGACCAAGCCGAAACACAACTGCATAGTTTTAACGAGCAGCCGCAGGCATAGGCCTCTATGTTAATGCACACAAAACGGAATATATGTGCTGTAATCAAAAGCGGGACATCTCCACTCTAGACGGAACGCCTCTTAAACTAGTCGACAAATTCACTTACCGAGGAAGCAGCGTCGAATCAACCGAAAAGGACATCGAAACGAGGTTAACGAAAGCATGGACAGCTATCAATAGGCTATCGATTATATGGAAATCTGACCTAACCGATAAAATGAAACGCAGTTTCTTCCAGGCAGCGGTCACATCGATACTGCTATATGGCTGCACTACATGGACGCTAACAAAACGGCTCGAGAAGAAGCTAGATGGCAATTACACAAGAATGCTGCGTGGAATCTTGAACAAGTCCTGGCGGCAACGCCCCACAACACACCAACTGTACGGCCACCAGCCTCCTATCACTAAAACTATTCAAGTTAGACGAACCAGACATGCAGGACACAGCTGGAGAAGCAGGGACGAACTCATAAGTGATGTACTCCTATGGACCCCCACATATGGCCGTGCAAAAGCAGGACGACCAGCACGAACATACATTCAGCAGCTATGTGAGGATACGGGATGTTGTCCTGAAGGCCTGCCGAGGGCGATGAACGATAGGGAGGAGTGGCGAAAGAGGGTCAGGGATATCCGTGCTACCAGCGTGACATGATGATGATGAAATGTCAAAACAGTCCTATATAAACAATTTAGTTTAGTGTAAGTTGAGTTTTAATGTCAAAAACAGCTCTATTTCAAACAATTCAGTTTAGCATAAGCACGCAATTTTTATGTAAGTACACAGTTTAATTGCCAAAAACATTTCTATTTCAAGCAATTCGATTAAGTCAAACTGTTCTAATTCACACAATTCAGTTTAGCATAAGTATGAAGTTAGTTCTATCTAACCTATAGATAGCACCCTTATCAGGTGCTGCTATTCCGGACCTGAGTGGACCTGGAAGCAATGGCAGTGAAGGGATGCTCCGCATTCCCCAAAGCTCCAACATTACTAGAACCTCACCATCAGATTGCTTAGTGTCATACACGCGACACTCATTGGGGGGAGTCTTACCCCTCTGCAGAGTTGCAGTCGGTGTATTCTACAGCCCCAGCCGACTGAGCAGGGTCTCTTTGGTCTTCGTTAGTTAACTGGTATGGAAGAAGGAAAACTCTGAATTCTAACTGAATCCAAGAGGTTTGGTAAGTACAGAATTTTTCAATAAAATATATATATATATAAAATACGCTCCCAGTTATCGACTGGGCAATACTTATGCTTAACTGAATTATTTGAAATAGAACGGTTTATATGCATAAAAATGGATTTGGCATTAAATAACCTACAATGGTTGATATTCCATAAAACCAAACCAAACGAAAATGACTTTATTCGGTGTTAAATGACCTGAAAAGGGTTGATACGCCGTAAACCAAACCAACCAACCAACCTAAGTTGTAGAAATACCAACTAATATGACGGTCCTAAGTGTTTGGATCGTAGCAAGCGAGTTCGAACTCCAGTCTCGTTTTTACGTTCACTCTCGAATTAAAAACCTTAGGAAAGTTTTTAATTCTCTTACCCTTCTTTCCAGCTATTGGTTAAATAATATCATTACTATTCTTCAATAAGGATAGCTTTAGCATTAAATAACCCAAGAGATTGATATGCCTTTAAACAAAGAAACCTTTAAAACCAAAACTGTTTTCGAGGAAAATAAAGAATTAGTCTACATCAAACAATATAATCAAATTCCAGATACTTTTAATAAAAGCTTGTTTTGTAAACATTTGACAAAAAGTACAGTTGTTTTATATTCTTTGTCATTACAAAACCACAATTAACAAGTGGATAACACAAGCCAACAATAAAATTGCCCATTGTGTGTTTCTAGATGTTTTCAACTAATTTTGTGGTGCTGATTTTGTTGAAAATCTTGTCTATTTTTATCCATCTCGTATCATTTTTCTGTATGAGAGAAATACTGTATATATGATAGAATAAGAACTGTGATAAAATCATATTCTTGAGATGCCTATGGCGTTCTTTCTTCCGAATTATGTAATGAAATGAAATGGAATGTCATTGTGTGAATTTCAGAATGAAAACAAAGGGACCTTTTGCAGGAATACAAGATTTTTTTTTCTGCTTTGATTGGATGTTTCATTGTTTTGCAGAATATTTTGCGTGGTTTAATATTTTAGATGTGGCAACGAAGTTGAATATTGCTTTAGTATTTTTCTGAGAATAAGCACTAAAAAATTGCAATACGAGGTTATCAAAATTCGGGAATATAAAAATTTTCTGAAAGTTCTTATCAATTTTGCCATTTTTGTCTTATTTCAATGTTTCTGCTTAAGATATTTCAGACATTCAGAGTCTTTTTTTAATTTCTTGGTAAAATTTCAAACGACTGAAATTTTCAAAGGTTATTAAATTGATTTTATTGAATGGATCATATATAGGTGTAATATAATGACCGAGGGATTTCGTTTCATATATCTTGCCTTTCGGTTTAGTTAAGCTGAGAACATTTCGCTTAGCGTTAGTTAGGTGCAAACATGAGCGCAGGTGTTCACGCGCACACGGAGCGGATGTGTCATTCAGAGATGTCACAATAGAAACCCCAGATAGCAAATGTGGCCGCGGGATGTGAATGACGTCACGCACCGGAAGTGTGGGCTGAGATTTGAGAAAAGTCAGTGAGTTGAGATTGAGACCTGGGCGAGGCCAGACGAATTTGTGCGCTACGGGCGCCACGCGTTAGTGGGGTTGAGAGCTGACGATGTAAAAGCAGTCCGCATAGAAGGATTATGTCTCTCTCTTCCTTATGTCGAAAAACCTTTTAACTCAAAGGTAATAAAAAGTTTCGTACCTGAACTAAGAAGTCGTAAGTGTTTTTTTTTGTGTTTCGGGATTCCTACGTTATTTATCAATGTGCGTTATGGACATTATGAACATTCTATGTACATTTCACATATTCATGTATAGCTATGTTACATAGGGATGCCTGGGTAAGTTTTTTTTCTTATATATGTAGTTTTTTTCTTTTCTTTTCTTTTTTTTGCAAGAAAACCCTTTATGTAATCAACAAGGTTCTCAGAAAATACTATCGGTTTGCATAAATAGATTCATCTTTAAACTTTTGTTTTATGACTTGTTAAACAATGGAGAAACATCTTTTAGGGAAAAAAAGTATATTTTCTTCTGTATAAATAGTATTCTCTCTCTCTCTCTCTCTCTCTCTCTCTCTATATATATATATATATATATATATATATATATATATTTACTAATCTAATATCTACCAGCATTCACGGTACCAGAAAAAAAGAAAAATAAACCCCGCCAGGAATAAGAGATAAGAATATCTCGAATCACCGCCCGGGGGAAAAAGAAAATATATTATAGGTCAAAATGAAAGAAAAGGCTAACCTCGTCAGACCCCTTGAAAAAACCAAGGGATATGCAGTCAGTTGGTCAAAAAAAAAGACTAAAACCTTCCGCGAATCCTGCAATGCCACAGTTACAAGAGTGCTCAACACGAGTGGAGCCAATTATAAAATTAACTTAAATCGCGAGTCGGAAATCTCCTACTAAAGTTTCACCTAAACGGATCCGTTAAGGTGAAACTTTAATAGAAGGTTTCCGACTCGCAATTTAAGTTAATTTTTTTATTATATATATATATATATATACAATATTTTGTGGTTTTCTGCGGCAAAACATCCCGATGTGCAAGGCAAAAACAAGGATGGAGTTGTGGACTGGTGCATTGTCCTGCAGGAAATGCCACTGACCCGATTTGAAGAGTGCTGGCCTCTTCCCAAGGAATCTCTTCCTGAACTCCCTTAAAACCTCAACATAGTAACCCTACCCCTAACCCTTTGGCCAATCAAATCTGGTCTATTGACTTCCTTACTCCTCCCACACCTCTCATCATCCCTCAAAGACTCCCCGCCTTCCTTGAATCTCTTATGCCACTCAAAAACTGATGCTCGATTCATGCAAAATGGTCGAAAATCAGTCTGAAGTATTCCATATGTTCCTGTGGCACTTTTTTAAAGTTTAAAACACAATTTTATTGCATATCGTTCTTCTAAAGTGTCCCCACGTCCAGATTGCGTTTTTTAAGTTCACCAGCTGTGACAATCAGGATTTAGTCGGGCGTATTCCAAATCCTGCTGTAGCTAGTCATTTAAACCTGAAATCATAAAAATTGGTCTGTCATCTCATAAGATGTATAGCAATAACATAATGAATTTTCAAGAGTCTACGACAATTTTAAATACCTGTACAAAAAAGTCTGGAAACTTATTGAAGGTACCACGTATTTAAAAATGAAAGGATCATTCGCGGTTTGATTATATATAAATCCTATTATTGCCTTTATAATAAGTAAAGGCTTCCTTTTTAATAGCTACTACACCGAGATGTAAGGGAGAGCGCTTTTCCTTTCCCTGGATTGTTCCACTTTACCCTTGATCCTTACCTTATAATGCTTAGTGTTAAGCAAGGTGTCATCTAGTACCATTTTTTTTTTTTAATCTTTGGTATGACTCGACCTGGGATTGAACCCTGCTCTCCCAAACTACTGGCGAACACTCTACTCATTAAGCAAACAATAACAAGCAATACAACACTCGTTGTGTAATGGTTACCGTTCAAATCCCAAACGAAGCTGATTGCATTTCACAACACGCTAATACCCTTGGGAAAGGCATGAATCCAATTATTCTCCCTCCAGCTTAGAGTAAATAGTAGGGCTGGCTGAGTTTTTAGTCTTGTTATGGCAACTGGTCTCGGAGAAGAAAACTCTGAATTCAAACTTGTTAAACTCCGCTTAAAAAATGATCTTGTGTCATATATCTATGTACTTCCTCTGCTTAACATAAATTGTCAATTCTTGGTAATATTTATTAGGATTCGCGTTATTCAATTTGCACGACAAGTCTAGATCTGTATTTGTACATCATATTAGTGAGTGCTAAAAATACTGTTTTGTAAGAAATATATTGTTGCGAATAGTAGCAACATTTTGATTGCCTTTTGAGATAAGAATGGATACTCAGAAGCCACAATAAGCCAAATTTTAGTAGTAGTTGCTTGTTAAACCGAATTTTCATTGATGTGTTCTCGCGACTAGAAATACTAAGTTTTTGTTCTATCACTAATAGGATGATATAAATTTTCAAGGCGCCTTAGCAGTCAATGTTGTCGACCCCTTGTGGTCCCTGGACCACCGTTTGAAAACCACAGCATAAGAGAACGATTGGCTCTGGACTCTAGTCCAAGATCCTTACACCAACCACATCAAAATAGCCGATATCAGACGTGATCTTGGAACATCAAATAAAATCTCTGACACCATTAAAAAGAAAACAGTGAACTTGTTTGGCCACGTGATATAAAATGCTATTTATGGTAACAACTCATAGAAGAAGTCCCGTACAGACCACCGATATATTTTGAACGAGTAGCAAAATAACGGATACGAAACTAACTATGCAAACAGCTAAAAGACTGTAGAAAAACAAAATGAAATGGAAGTCTTGGGTGGAGAAGGAAACTTTGTGGCTTTATAGAAATAATGAATGATGAAAATGAATGATGAATTATGAATTTATTGCATTTTATGTAGACTTTTAACTTCAGCTGTGCATACATAATCCTACATACACACATGAACCCATACTCTCGAGTACACGTACCCACACAAAACTACAGTAAACAATATAAATTTGCATACACACATTCTTTCTCTCTATCTCGCTCGCCTTCTCTCTCTCTCTGTGTCTCTCTCTATCTCTCTCTCTCTATCTATCTATCTATCTATCTATCTATCTATCAATCTATCTATCTATCTCAGTATTTCTTTCTTTCTTTCTTTCTTTCTATGTTTGTTTATATCTATCTATCTATATATATATATATATATATATATATATATATATATATCATCATCATCATCATCATATCGTGCTGGCAGCACGGATATCCCTGACCCTCTCTCGCCACTCCTCCCTATCGTTCATCGCCCTAGGTAGGTCTTCAGGACAACAACCTGTATCCTCACATAGCTGCTGAATGTACGTTCGTGCTGGTCGTCCTGCTTTTGCGCGGCCGTGTGTGGGGATCCATAAGAGTACATCTCTTATGAGTTCATCTCTGCTTCTCCAGCAATGTCCTGCATATCTGGTTCGCCTAACTTGAATAGATTTCGTGATAGGGGGCAGGTGGCCGTACAGTTGGTGTCTTGTGGGGTGTTGCTGCCAGGACTTGTTGAGGATTGCACGCAGCATTCTTGTGTAATTGCCATCTAGTTTCTTCTCCAGCCGTTTTGTTAGCGTCCATGTAATGCATCCATATAGCAGTATCGATGTGACCGCTGCCTGGAAGAAACTGCGTTTCATTTTATCGGTTAGGTCTGATTTCCATATAGTCGATAGCCTATTGATAGCTGTCCATGCTTTCGTTAACCTCGTTTCGATGTCCTTTTCGGTTGATTCGACGCTGCTTCCTAGGTACGTGAATTTGTCTACTAGTTTAAGAGGGGTTCCTTCTAGAGTGGAGATGTCCCCCGTTTGGTTATAGCACATATATTCCGTTTTGTGTGCATTAACATGGAGGCGTATGCTTGCTGCTGCTCGTTCCAGGCTATGCAGAAGTGTTTCGGCTTGGTCAGGTGTATTTGCCAGTATCGCTATGTCATCGGCGTAGTCGGCGTCGGTAATTGTTGTTGCGGGATATCTTCTGCTTCTTTTCTTCGTCAGTTCGAAGCCATTCTCTTTGATTTTGTCAATCGATGTTCTAAGTACGTAGTCTAGACAAATGATAAAGAGATACGGAGCCAGCGTGTCCCCTTGTAGTACTCCTGCTACAATGTCGAAGTATTCTGTGTCTCCATCTGGTGATCGTACTTTTACTTTAGTGTTTCTATAGAGAATCGTTATTGCCGCTACGGTTTCTTTAGGTATGCCGTACGCTAGTAGGATTTGTTCCATCTTTCCTCTGTGAATGGAGTCGAAAGCCTTGGTAAAGTCGACAAATATTAATGTCGCTTGTAGGTTCTTTGCCCGTACACCCTCAAGGATTCTGCGGATGGTTAGTATTTGTGAGGTCGTAGATCTATTTCTTCGGAAGCCATGTATATATATATCTTTCAATCTACTTATCTATCTATTTATCAATCAATCAATCTATCTATCAAATTCAAATTTGTGATTAACTTCCTCTAAAAAAGTCAAATGAATTTTATGTTGGAATTTTTTGTTCATAATTTGCTATATCTAATTAATATATTGATTGATTTTAACAGCATGCAAACCTATCTCGGTTTATTTCATGCCTAGAGGTAAGGGAATCACGTTCATTGTACGTTCATATTGACATATTTTTTTGTGTGTAGTCGTTTCTTAAGAGATTTTTTCTTTATACACTGTCCTATCGAATACGAAAAATTCTAAATAGTTTTGTTTTGTTTTGTTTTGTTTGACTTGGTTGGGTTTTATGGCTTATCAACAATTTTAGATTATTAAATGCCAAATCTGCTTTATAAATATATATATATATGTGTGTGTGTGTGTGTGTGTGTGTGTGTGTGTGTGTGTGTGTGTGTGTGTGTGTGTGTGTGTGTGTGTGTGTGTGTGTGTGTATTATTATTATTATTATTATTGTTTACTCCTTTAGAGTTTTTCACATCAGTGTTAGCTGATGGTTTTTCACTGGAGTCTGAGTGACAGCAAGTCTCCTCAAGTCTCCAGGACTCGTCTCAGGATTCTGGCCGTTCTTAGCAATACTGTCGTTTGGATAGTCTCTACCCGTCCGCCAACTTCCAAGTCCTCCAGGCCTTTTAATAATCCTTTAGTTATTGTGCCTAACGCACCAATCATAATTGGCACAATCGTTACTTTCATGTTCCACAGCTTTTTCAATTCTGTTGCAAGGTCGAGGTAATTATCCTTCTTTTCACTTTCCTTCAGATTTATTTTGTGGTCTGCCGGAACAGCAAAGTCAACAATTTTGCAGATTATTATTATTATTATTATTATTATTATTATATATGATTTGGTTGGGTTTGATTTTATGGCTTATCAGCCATAGGATGTTATTTAATGCTAAATCCTCCTTACACATGAATATTAAATATATAATATGTGGTTTGGTTGGGTTGGGTTTTATGGTATATCAACCTTTGTAGGTTATTTAATAGCAAATCCTCTTTATACCTATATATTAAATATATAAGATGTGGTTTGGTTTGGTTGGGTTTTATGGTATATTAACCTTTGTATGTTATTTAATGCCAAATCCTCTTTATACATATATATTAAATATATATGATTTGGTTTGGTTGGTTTTTATGGCATATCAACCATTGTGGGTTATTTAATGCTAAATCCTCTTTACACATGAATATTAAATATATATGATTTGGTTTGGTTTGGTTGGGTTTTATGGTATATCCACCTTTGTAGGTTATTTAATGGCAAATCCTCTTTATACATGTATATTAAATATATGTGATTTGTAAACACATTTTGTTGATAACATTCTTAAACGAGCCTGCACAGATAAATCACAATTTAATAATCAATTATTTGTTTGCACACAGTTTGTTCTATTTGACCGATAAATAGGACCCTATCAGGTAATACCAGTCCAGGACAGAGTGGACGTGGGAGCGATGGCAATGAATAGGTACCCCACATTCCCCAAATCTCCAAGGCTCGATCCTCGTCATTAGATGGTTTAATGTCATATACAGGACATTCATTGTGGGGTCATAACCTTCTGCAGTGATGCAGTCAGTGTATTCTACAGCCCCAACCAACTAAGCTGACAGATCTATTTGAGCCGTAGATGTGATACTAACACGTACTACCTCTGCGGATCAGAGTGGATCTGGGAGTAATGGCAAAGAAGAGGTACTCAACACTTCCAAGATCTCCAGACCTGGATCCTTACCATCACACACAATTTAGTGTTATATCATGACACCCATTTGGTTGTTCTTACCTAGCATCTGAGGATGCAATCAAGATATTCTAATTCCACAGACTGCAAGTCACCATCATCATCTTTTCGTGCCACCAGCATGGATATCCCTGACCCTCTTTCGACACTCCTCCCTATTGCTTGGCCATGTGTGGGGATCCATAGGAGAACATCACTTATGAGCGTGTCTCTGCTTTCGGCAGATCCTCAGGGCTAAATCCCGTATCAGCACAGAGCTGCTGTATGGACGTCTTGCCTTTGCTAGTCCATGTGAAGGGATCCACTGGAGCACATAACTTATGAGCTCGTCACTACTTCTCCAGCAATGTCCTGCATGTCTGGTTCATATAAGTTTGATAGTTTTCGTGATGGGGAGTAGGTGGTCGTACAGCTGGTGCTTTGTGAGGTGTTGCCTCCAGGATTTGTTCAATATTCCTCGCAGCATTATTTTGTTGTTGCCGTCAAGCTTTTTCTCCATCCACTTAGTTAGCGTCCATGTAGTGCATCCATATAGCAGTATCAACACGATCGCTGCTTGGAAGAAACTGCGTTTCATTTTATCGGTCAGGTCTGACTTCTATCAAGTTATAGTTTATTATTATTTATAAACTATTATTATTAAAATTTATTTTTAATATCATTATTTCGCACATAACAGAAATACCTTTCGTATCTTACATAATTGTCATAAAAACAATGTCGAACGTCCCCGCCACATACACATACCGTCGCCAACATTATTCTAGATCCAAAACCATTATTGTTCCTAGATCCGTTTCCATGTCAACCTCGTCGATAGTTTTCCAGTAATACTCACATTTGGTTTTTAAATTTCCATTTATTACAAGAAGAAGTTTATAAGTGAACAAAAAGTTATATTGAATAAATAAATACTCCACCAAATTTTAGTTTTCTTATCATATTTTTTTTTCTGGGGAATTTGTGCATTATCAAGAAAATAATAATCTCTTTACGAGAGCATTTGTATAGCTGCCTGGTTAGCCAGCCAGATAGATAGATTGATAGATAGGAACCGAAGAAAGAAAGAAAGAAAGAAAGAAAGAAAGAAAGAAAGAAAGAAAGAAAGAAAGAACAGACTTAGATGGATAGGAACAAGAAAGAAAGAACTGACTTAGAAAGAAAGAAAGAAAGAAAGAAAGAAAGAAAGAAAGAAAGAAAGAAAGAAAGAACAGACTTTCATAGATAGATAGATCGGAACCAAAGAAAGAAAGAAAGAAAGAAAGAAAGAAAGAAAGAAAGAACAGACTTAGATAGATAGATAGATAGATAGATAGATAGAAACCGAAGAAAGAAAGAAAGAAAGAAAGAAAGAAAGAAAGAAAGAAAGAAAGAAAGAAAGAAAGAAAGAAAGAAAGAACAGATATAGAAAGAAAGAACAGACAAAAAAAGAAAGAAAGAACAGACAAAGAAAGAAAGAAAGAAAGAAAGAACAGACAAAGAAAGAAAGAAAGAAAGAACAGACTTACATAGATCGATAGATAGATAGATAGATGGGAACCGTAAAGAGAGACGGAGACAGACAGAGAGAGACTGAAAAAAGAAAAGAAAAAAATCATTCGTACTAAATATTTTCTTCACTTATATACACTAATCCAGACAGTCACGAAAATACTAAACACTAAACAATCCAAAGTCATTAAATATGTTTCAGGAAAATTGTTTTTAAAAATGGCGTCTGTTTTTAACACAATGTTTCGTAAACATTTGACAAAAGTAAATTTTGCCAGCAATTTTGTCGTAAATTGGACACACAACAAGGAGAATAAAATGAATTTGACTATGAAAGCAATTTGTGACATTTGAAATCATTAAGAAGAATCTTTTCTCATTTTTCTATTCATAACTTTTGTTTATTAATTCTTTCGATGACTGTGATTGAATGAATGCTACTGACATTTTTACTTAACTATCCTATTCGATAGTATCGAGCTTTATAATCGTCATAGCGGGCACCTCTGGTGGTGTAACGGTTAGCAAGCTAGACTAGCAAACCTACACAAGTGAGTTCGAGTCTCATTGGGCGCCCCATTCATTCGGCCTTGTGCCACATCGAAGCAAAGAGCTTTGTAAATTACTTATAATCGTCATATCTGTAAGCAAATCATAGCTGGGAAGGAAGAGCGTTACGGGAAATTTATGATAAGAAAACAAAATGCTTTTTTATATTCAGGACTTCACTTCTTAACAAGAATAGATAGATAGATATGAACAAATCGATGAGATAGATAGATAGATAGATAGATTGGCCACTTGAAAACTAGGTCTTCATTGGAGGATTGTAAAAGCAGCTGTCTACAATTCTAGAAATTAGTAAATGTATTTAAACTTAAATTCAATTAGTTCAAAATCACGGCAGTGTCTGGTCATCATTTCCATCTATGGTTCAGGCCTAAATCCCGGTTATCGTACAATGGAAGGTACGTAGTCGTACTCCTAGTGCGATAGATAAATAGATATAAACAATGTGTGTGTGTGTGTGTGGGTGTGTTTGTGTATGAGTGTGTGTGTGTGTGTGTGTGTATGTGTGTGTGAGTGAGTGTGTGTGTCTGTGCGTCTGTGTGTGTGTGTACTTAGTTAAATATGAACAATCTAAGGAAGCTAGGTAGCAAATTAGCTGGGGAGCAAGTGTGATAGATAGTGTTATGTTACGTGGAGTAGAAAATAGATTAATAAGGAAAAATATATATTTTTATGTATATTACAAATGTGTTTTATTTGTCCTTATTATTCCGAGACGAAAAATAAAGTTGAGAAGGAAAGGCGCCAAGCCTACCCTTTCTCTTCACGCATGATTTGCTCGGTAGTTCACGAGGCTAAAAGAGGAAAAGAAAAGAAAAAAAAAAAGACGACAAGAAATGGAATTGCAAGTCAACCCCTTTCCACTATTTACCCATCTCAGCTAGCCTTGAACTCTTGGAGTGTACTTTGGGTGACCTTACCAGCCACGTGTCCAGCTCTAAGAGCCAGTGGAGAGACTCTTTTTCTGCGTACTCGAAAAGTGATAATAGTAGTAACAGTCCTGACTTTGAGGCGTTAACATCCATTCAGGAGCTTCGTTCCAGTCCATCCGAAACGTGAAATCCTCGTGGGACTTAAATTCAAGCCTCTTAAAAAAAAAAGAACGAAAGAAAATAAGATTATTAACAATCCCTAAACCCTCAGTGAGTTTCATATTTCTTTTGCCTTTATGTGTCTACCTTGCAAATCTATTTGAGTTGTGATTCGTCTCGGATTTTATATATAAATAGTATCGTTATTTTCCCATCCCCTTTTGTTTTTAAACCTTTTTTTTTTCTTATTTTCCCCAAATTACATTGTTAATTTTGTAATAAATTTTGTTGTTAAATCTTCAAATTGTGTTATGTTGGTTTTGTGAGTGCTTGCCGCCCATTCCGCTGTGATTTACCGAGAGTCTTCGATTGGAGAAATTCCATTCCCATAGTTCGCCTTTTTTTATTGAACCTTGGGACATTCTCGCTATTTTATATATATTTTTTATTATTCTCGTTACGTGCCAGCTATCACAGTCCCAGTGAAACCCTGGTCATAACAGTTGGGTATCACCCACCTTTCTCCACTCAATGAACTAGTCCATCTGCCATATATAGCAGTAGCTACTAATACCAGAGCAGACTAGAAGGTGAAGAGCAGCTTCTTATAGGAGACTCGGTAGAAGATAGACAATCTAGAATTGCCTGGCAAACAATAAACGAAGTGAGCAGAAGAAAGAACACAGCCAAAGCAAAACTTAAAGCAGCAAACCAACAAGAAAGAATAAAACTGTGGAAACAGCACTTCGAAAACTTACTTGGAAACCCACCAAAAATAACGCATGAACCAATCACCAGAATAATTAGCAAACAATTAGACATTAAACTTGGACCGTTCACACAAGGAGAACTCGACTCGGTTCTCAGAAAAATTAAAAATAGGAAAGCTGCAGGACTGGATGAAATTCCCCCGGAAGTATGGAAGACCAGACAATTCGACGACATACTGCTCCGACACTGCAACGCAGTATACAATCAAAATCCGATAGATAGATGGACGAAGGGATGCATACTCCCCTTCCCTAAAAAGGGAGACCTCGGATTAGCCAAAAACTACCGAGGCATAACACTTACATCCATAGCTGCCAAAATCTACAATGCCCTACTACGAAACCGCATAGAACCCAAAATCGACAACATACTTAGAAAAAACCAAAATGGCTTCCGAAGAAATAGATCTACGACCTCACAAATACTAACCATCCGCAGAATCCTTGAGGGTGTACGGGCAAAGAACCTACAAGCGACATTAATATTTGTCGACTTTACCAAGGCTTTCGACTCCATTCACAGAGGAAAGATGGAACAAATCCTACTAGCGTACGGCATACCTAAAGAAACCGTAGCGGCAATAACGATTCTCTATAGAAACACTAAAGTAAAAGTACGATCACCAGATGGAGACACAGAATACTTCGACATTGTAGCAGGAGTACTACAAGGGGACACGCTGGCCCCGTATCTCTTTATCATTTGTCTAGACTACGTACTTAGAACATCGATTGACAAAATCAAAGAGAATGGCTTCGAACTGACGAAGAAAAGAAGCAGAAGATATCCCGCAACAACAATTACCGACGCCGACTACGCCGATGACATAGCGATACTGGCAAATACACCTGACCAAGCCGAAACACTTCTGCATAGCCTGGAACGAGCAGCAGCAAGCATACGCCTCCATGTTAATGCACACAAAACGGAATATATGTGCTATAACCAAACGGGGGACATCTCCACTCTAGAAGGAACCCCTCTTAAACTAGTAGACAAATTCACGTACCTAGGAAGCAGCGTCGAATCAACCGAAAAGGACATCGAAACGAGGTTAACGAAAGCATGGACAGCTATCAATAGGCTATCGACTATATGGAAATCAGACCTAACCGATAAAATGAAACGCAGTTTCTTCCAGGCAGCGGTCACATCGATACTGCTATATGGATGCACTACATGGACGCTAACAAAACGGCTGGAGAAGAAACTAGATGGCAATTACACAAGAATGCTGCGTGCAATCCTCAACAAGTCCTGGCAGCAACACCCCACAAGACACCAACTGTACGGCCACCTGCCCCCTATCACGAAATCTATTCAAGTTAGGCGAACCAGACATGCAGGACATTGCTGGAGAAGCAGAGATGAACTCATAAGAGATGTACTCTTATGGATCCCCACACACGGCCGCGCAAAAGCAGGACGACCAGCACGAACGTACATTCAGCAGCTATGTGAGGATACAGGTTGTTGTCCTGAAGACCTACCTAGGGCGATGAACGATAGGGAGGAGTGGCGAGAGAGGGTCAGGGATATCCGTGCTGCCAGCACGATATGATGATGATGATGATTAGAGCGTTGGAGACAAGAGATCGCACGAGATCACCTTACTTGCTACCGTAATAACGGAAGCCAATATCGTTGAACTATATCTTTATTCTGTATTCACTAATCCTATGTCCTTGTCTACTAATAGTCACTATATTGTATATACTTTTTCCTGAGAATATATCCCTATTTCCTCTGATATCGTGGTTTGTCCTTTATTTAATATTACAAACGTTCACTAACCAGAACGCAACAGATAGATAGATATGTTGTATAATCATAATGATCTCAATCCAACGATACATATACAAATGCAAAAACACAGTCGGAAACTCTGTTGTTCAGGTGCGAACGGTTTTATTAATTTCTGACTTCGGTTCTTCAACACGAGGAGAGAGACACAATTCTTAAAAGTCTTTCGTAATCATACTATGTGAACCCCACATCCGACATCTGGTACATCTCGTGATGTTTAAGAACTCAATTAATCTCTGCAGGTAGAGATCCGAAAAACTCAACTCTTCGCTGCAACATTAGAGAACTCAACTCTTCGATTCAATGGCCGAATCCCCAACTACTCGGCTCCATGGTCCAATGTCAATCTTCAAATGACTCTTTTTCAAAATCCTCAAATTCTCATGACATTATCCACACTCCAGTCCCATTTCATTTCTGGGGGTTTATTATGACAATGGTGATTGTAAAATCCTTTGCGCGTGAGCGTAAAACTGTACCCAATGACTATGCACCTGGACTCTTAACCCGAATAGTTCAAAGCCCAACCAAACTGAATGATAAAA
The DNA here is from genome assembly GCA_963585895.1 of Sepioteuthis lessoniana. Taxonomy (NCBI): domain Eukaryota; kingdom Metazoa; phylum Mollusca; class Cephalopoda; order Myopsida; family Loliginidae; genus Sepioteuthis; species Sepioteuthis lessoniana. The sequence continues at coordinate 328,644 of CAUZXS010000655.1, forward strand.
TATAATTAACGAAAAATGATTGATATAAAAAAAATCATTCTTTAATTATATAACATATACGAATTAGCTGAGATAGATAGATAGATAGATAGATAGATAGATAGATAGATAGATATGAATTGGCTAAGATAGATAGATAGATAGATAATGAAGAGAATGAGATAGATAGATAGATAGATAGATAGATAGATAGATAGATAGATAGATAGATAGATATGAATTGGCTAAGATAGATAGATAGATAGATAGATAGATAGATAGATAGATAATGAAGAGAACGAGATAGATAGATAGATAGATAGATAGATAGATAGATAGATATGAATTGGCTAAGATAGATAGATAGATAGATAGATAGATAGATAGATAATGAAGAGAACGAGATAGATAGATAGATAGATAGATAGATAGATAGATAGATATGAATTGGCTAAGATAGATAGATAGATAGATAATGAAGAGAATGAGATAGATAGATAGATAGATAGATAGATAGATAGATAGATAGATAGATAGATAGATAGATAGATAGATATGAATTGGCTAAGATAGATAGATAGATAGATAGATAATGAAGAGAATGAGATAGATAGATAGATAGATAGATAGATAGATAGATAGATATGAATTGGCTAAGATAGATAGATAGATAGATAGATAGATAATGAAGAGAATGAGATAGATAGATAGATAGATAGATAGATAGATAGATAGATAGATAGATATGAATTGGCTAAGATAGATAGATAGATAGATAGGTGGATAATGAAGAGAATGAGATAGATAGATAGATAGATAGATATGAATTGGCTAAGATAGATAGATAGATAGATAATGAAGAGAATGAGATAGATAGATAGATAGATAGATATGAACAGACTGAGATAGATAGATAGATAGATAGATAGATAGATAGATAGATATGAATTGAGTGAGACTAATTGAAATCGCTAAAATGTACACATTGAATTGATCTTTAATTCGTGTCTTTTGCTTGTGAGATTGAATCTAAAACTGCAACAACCTATGAAGGCGACTAGGCGGCAAGAAGTTACATTGAAAGCTAAAATTTTCCAATTTCTATTTATAAGTAAACACTGAATTTCTGAGAATTAAATTTAAAGAGTCGTTAGTTTCTTCTTTTCCCAGCACAACGAGCGACTTTTACACAATCAAAGTTTTCATTAGTTTTCAAATAAAAAAGAGCAAATTTGATTTTCTTTCTGGACAATAATTTGGAAGAAAAAAAAGAAACGAGACAAAAAAAAAGAAAGAAAGAAAAGATAGAAAAATATATAATTAAATGAGATATAAACGAAAAAAGAGAAACTGAAAAAGTAGAAAAAAAAAAAAGAGAGATTGAAGACAGAACAAAATGGAAAGATCATATTTACCCAACCCCTCCGCTCGGGCAGGATATGACACAAGGTCAATTTATTTTTTTAAGCGGGGTTTAACAGGTTTGAATTCAGAGTTTTCCTTCTCCTAGACTATCTGCCTCACCACGGCTGAAGAACCTAGTCTGCCCTACTATTTACCCATAGCTGGAGGGAGAATAATTGGATTCATACCTTTCCCAAGGGTATTAGTGCTATGTGAAATGCAATCAGTCCAGGATTTGAACTCGTGTCGCCGTGTCCATTTCCTACGACGATAACCATTACACCACGGGCACCTCCTAAAATGGGAAGATGAGATACGAGAGAAAAAGTTCGAGAAAGAAGAAAGAGAGGGATCTAATGATGAAAAGAAAAGAAGATCAGAAAAGAACAAAAGAGAAAGGGAGTAAAAAAATATAAAGAGAGAGAGAGAGAGAGCAAAGAGAGAAGATAAAAAGTGGCGGTAAACAAAAAAGGTAGTCTGGTTAAAAAAAGAGAGAGGAAGATAGAGAAGAGAAAGAAGGAGAGAAAGAGACCATAAGCAAAATAGAGAGAGTAGGATTTACATTGTCATGAAAGAGAGAAAAATAATAAAATTTGGGATAAGGATTCTAACTCTTTGTCATGAACTCTAAATTTTCCTTCTCCTCGACTGGTTGCCCATAAAAGGCTATAGATTCCAATCTACTAAATCATTTTGCTCATAGTGTCACCCAATCGTCTATCTCGACCACCGGTTGGTCACTGCCCCGATGCTGGATCAAATCTTGGCCGATCCGACTATCTGCCCACGTTTTGTCTTTAGATCCAGACAACCGAAATTGCCAATCGCCGATCACCAAATAAATCAGACAGGGTTGATCATTCAGGAAAAAAGAAAATAAATTGAAGTCGCAATGCCAGAAACAAAACAAACATGGGGTTGTTCAATAATTAATAAAAAATCTTAGTTATTAAAAAAAACAAGCCTGTTTTTAAAAAAATAAGTCCATTTTTTTATAGAATGCTGTTACATATAAATACTTTCGCCTTTAGGTGAAGTAATACGATTCAGAGACCTGACCCTCAATATTAGCTGTCAGTCTTGTTGTAGTAGCCGGTACAGCTTTTCAAGAAGCTAAATCGCTTAGCAGTTCTAAGTACTGCAACCAATTCTTTCTCTTCAGCTTTCCGATAGCTAATTCATGGTTCTAGCTTCTCTATCTCTGAAGGTCTGGTTCAAGGCTCAAGTGCTAAGCGTTAATAGTTCACTGTGCTATCTATCTGCTGTCTCTGTCAGTCTAATGTCTGCGGGAAAAATCTCGGTTTTTATCATTCTTTTTCATATTTCCAGATGGGGGTATTTTATCAACGATTTTTTTTCTTAATTAGATTTCAGTAATTTTTCCATCCATGTTACTTATCTCCCACTTTAAGGGTGATCATAACGCAAAAGCGGAGGGGTTTTCTCCCACTTTCACGAGTCGGCTACTGGGCCCTCTCCTCGCAGTAGGCGGCCCTCTCTGTCACGGGACCAACACTTCACGTCACACAAGTCAGGCAGTCCGTTGTCAGGGTTTTAAATTTTCACAAAGAAAATTCACATCCAAACCTGCTCATCTGTCCAGCTTGTCATTGTTTTAGCTTCGTTGTCTTCCATGATATTTTTGTCATCATCATCATCATCATCATTCATTAGGTCACGCTATCAGCACGGATATCCCTGACCCTCTCTCGCCACACCTCCCAATCGTCCATTGCTTTCGGCAGATCCTCAGGGCTAAATCCCGTATCAGCACAGAGCTGCTGTATGGACGTCTTGCCTTTGCTAGTCCATGTGAAGGGATCCACTGGAGCACATAACTTATGAGCTCGTCCCTACTTCTCCAGCAATGTCCTGCGTGTCTGGTTCGTCTAATTTTGATAGTTTTCGTGATGGGTAGTAAATGGCCTTACAGCTGCTGCTTTATGGGGTGCTGTCTCCAGGACTTGTTCAAAATTGCTCGCAGCATTCTTGTGAAGTTGTCATGGAGCTTTTTCTCCATCCGTTTAGTTAGCGTCCGTGTGGTGCATCCATATAGCAGTATCGACACGATCGCTGCTTGGAAGAAACTGCGCTTCATTTTATTGATCAGGTCTGACTTCCATATGACCGAAAGTCTATCGATAGGTGCCTATGCCTTTGCTGATCACGTGTTCATGTCACACTTTTAGTACAATTCAAAATATATAATTAACTTTCTCTCTCTCTTCTATAACTGGTTGGAATAAACAATTCCAATATTTCGCTTTTCTACCCCGCTAAAAAAAAAAATAAAATAAAATAAAAATAAACAATATTTCTGGCTTTTCGATTTTGACAACATATTGTATCATTCTTCTAAAATCAATGTACTCATTTCATTCTTCTAAAATCCTTCCCAATTATTTTTCTGCTAAAACCATTCTCAGATTTATCTCGTTTCAGGTCTCCGTTGCACCCCTTCACGATGATATAAAGTAAATAAAGTTGTCTCCCTTTAGTCGAGGGCAGCCAGAAGGCTCCCTTTTCAATAGCTACTACACCGAGGTGTAGGGGAGGGCGCTACTCCTTTCCCTGGATTGCTCCACTTTACCATTGATACTATTTACCAACCCCTCCGCTCGGGCAGGATATGACACAAGGTCAATTTTTAAGCGGAGTTTAACAGGTTTGAATTCAGAGTTTTCCTTCTCCTAGACTAGTTGCCTAACCAAGGCTGAAGAACCTAGTCTGTCCTACTATTTACCCATAGTTGGAGGGAGAATAATTGGATTCATACCTTCCCCAAGGGTATTAATGCTATGTGAAATGCAATCAACAATCCTCGTCCAGGATTTGAACTCGTGTCGCCGTGTCCATTTCCTACGACGATAACGACTACACCACGGGCACCTTTACTATTGATACGTACCTTATATTGCTGAGTGTTAAGCAAGGAGGTATCAAGTACCATATTTAAAGTCTTTGGTATGACGCGACCGGGGATTGAATCCAGGTCTTCCGGACTATTGGCGAACACTCTACCCAAGATATCAATAAAGTACCACAAGGACTCACATAATTACGCGTTACATCCGAAGACGATCCTGATCCATCCCTGCAGTGTTCTTTAGATCTGAAGTAGGTCTTGGCGTATGCTGTCGAAACGTCTTGGAGTAAAAAGATGGTACATCACCATCAGTTTATGTAAAAAAAAAAAACGATTTGACTTTCCAAAGACAACAATTCGTTATAACGTAAAATAAAGAATTTTTTCAATCCCAGGAAAATAATCAGGGGTATTACTCGCTTGGGTGATGCTATTTTCATGTTGTTTTTTTCGTAGTCAGTAAGAGAAGAATTCTTGGTTTTGGTTTTATGGCATTTCAACCATTGTTGGTTGTTTAATACCAAATCCTGTTTACAAATTATATATTTAATATATATTATTAAATATATGATTTGTAAACACAATTTGTAGATAGACACAGTTAAATGATCAAACAGTTCTATTTCTAAAAATTCAGTTTAGCATAAGTCAGCAAAGTTAAATGGTTCCAAGTATTGCTATGTATAACTCACAATTCAATTAAACATCAGTCATTTGTTTACACAAAGAAAAATGATCAAACAGTTCTATTTCTGACAATTCAGTTTATCATAAGTCATTTGTCTGCACTTAGTTTAAATGTCAAGCAGTTCTAATTGACCCAGGTGCTACCGCTCCGACCCAGAATAGACATGGGAGCAATGGCAATGAAGGGGTACTCTGCATTCCCCAAAGGTCCAACACTACAAAAGCCTCGTCATCAGATAGTTTAATGTCATATATAGGACACTCTTAGGGGGGGGTCTTAACCCTCTGCAGAGATGCAGTGGTTGTATTCTACAGCACCAGCCGACTGGGCTAAAGAGTTTTTCGAATAGCATAGTCTTCTTAACAACTTTGAATATCAGCCCACCGCTATAACCATAGACCTATTACGACTTCCCTGCTTAGGTTAACAGCTCTGCAACCAGCACCCGCCAGCCAATTGATCTTTCCTCACCAACGTCATTCTATTATTAGCTTTTAGCCAACCATACAGAAACGAGTTTATCCAGTTATTCCAACCCCTTTTTCTAGCTACCATTTAATTCATTTCATTGAATGAATCGTCGCTCAGTTACCTTTTCGTCCAGCCAATAACTTCCCATTTCCCGACTGGTAATATGGATTTTTGTCGGTCTCAACTTCCAATTATAATCATAGATTTCGTTAAATCGAGCTCCCACGCGAGGAAAAAATACGATTTAAAGTTCCCATATGAAAGAATGTGCCCGACTTCCTAAAATGTAATCATTTGACCAGTCCACTTGTTCAAAAGGCGGATATTTTGACCCGAAGTTTCCTGTTTGTATTGTAGCGTAGTCACCAACGACTACGATGTCGAAGACAGCTGTTTTTCTAATGGGGAAGTAGAAACACAAAACCGCACCCCGCCTCAATTGTTAGAACATCTTTGGTGTAATTCCCTCCGTTCAGTTTCTGAAGACGTGGAAGAATGTGCAAAGGGACAACAGACACAATATGCTGGGTAGGTTGTTCGTTCTAGTTGGAACCAGCCCTTCTCATATTTTTCAATAGTTCAGTCACTCCTCATTCAGATTTCTCTAGCTCATGTCCCCAGCCACCAAAGAGATGGAGAATAGAAAAAAACAGCTTCTTTTATTAGGGTTCACAGAACACGGAGCCCCTACTGCTAGTCCCGCCACCACTAAAATGACTGATCGAGTCTAGTAACTTCGGGAAGTCCAGGTTAACTGCAGTTTTCAGTCTGAGAGCAAGATCAAGTTTAACTTGTTACACCAAGCCTACCAGAAAAGAAAGACAGTAAACAAAATATAAAGGGTGTAAGAAAACAAATAAAGAGAAAGAGATGGAGAGAGCAAAGAGAGAGAAGGGGAAAAGTAGCAGTAAGCAAAATAAAGAAGGAGTTTAAGGATAAAGAGAGACTGAGAAGGTTATATAATATTCCGGATGCCCACGCAAATCTTAGTGGTCACACCTCCCACCTACACTTTGCACGTGGACACGCCTCCTTCTTGCATGCCACCCACGCTATTTACGTAGCATTTCCATTAAGCGATAACCTGTGTCTTGTTTACTTTTAGAAACAGCTGCACTTCCTGTTATGCCACCCAAACAACAAACGTCATTTCAAAAGGATCTTCCAATCAATATCCAATGTTGTATACTCATATACATGCAGATGTAAGCAGAAACATAATGACGACTTCAATGAACGAAACGAAAACACTTCTTTATTAAAAATATACCTCTCACACTTTATTCGAAAGGGTTGATATTTCTTGTGTGTGAGAGGTGAGTTGGAGACGAGGACAGGCTGCTACATATTGACCCAAAGTTCTTCTGACCATAGCAGCACTTCTTCCTCATTCTGCTGGACTGCTCAACCGGGGTCCTGAGGGCCCAAGCCCTTTGTCTGGAGCTGGTTCTCACTCCGCGGGCAGCTGCGACTAGAACTGAACGGCAACTCGAACACCAACTGACTCGAACTGCCTTTGGCACCTGGTTATATAATTGTTTGATGTCCCCCTGCTTACAGTGGGCGTCGCATCTGCACCGAATTCAACCCGTCCACAGGTCAAGGTGATGCCCCAATATCTTCGACCGGATGCACCTGTTATTTACACGGGTGCATCTCTTAATTGACAGCTCAGTAGAGGGACAATATGTTACACCAACATATACACCACAAAAAAAAACTTTTTTGATTACATAACGATCTTCTTGAAATGATAATTAACTGGTGCTTTGTACTGAGAAATGTTAAATGTGTTTAATCATGACTGATACGATCTAAACACACAGACACACACACAGATACCTACACATCATCATCATCGTCAAGGCAGGCTGACAGCACGGATTCCCTTGATTATCTCTCACTATTCATCCCCTTAAGCCATCCCTTTTTTTAGTCATCTAGACGGTTGCCAGTGTTCGCTCAGAGTTGAGCAATGCAAGTTTTTGCTGGTCAGCCAAAACAGGTGTGTCCATGGGTAGGAGTCCATTAAAGAAAATTGGTTAGAAGTTAGTATACACAGACAATAGAACAGCCTGGACGTGATGTTAACATCCAGGGTATATATATATATATATATATATATGGAAAATAATAAATAAGACAGCTCATCAGTTATGCGTAGCTGGATCATTGAAGATTTCGGATCTTAATTTTATCCGATCTTCTCATGGAGGTGACCCATCCTGAACACACGTATATTCATATATAAGTACAGACTCACATACACGTACATACGCACACATATATATATGTATATACTGAAAGAGAGAGAGAGAGAGAGCTCCATGATGGGAAATCATCTTCTGCCGAGGATCATACTCTACAGCGAGCTCTCTGCTGGTCATCGTGACAGAGGGGCACCAAAGAAATGATCCAAGTAAAATTCTTGTAAAAAATCCTTTGATGGCTGTAACATCGACTATCATCGATGAGTAGCTGTGTACGGTGACGCCTGGTCATCACCAACTATGTTATCTCCTCCTTTGAAAACATGCACAGGACCGTCCTCAATGACAGGAGGAGAAACTGCAACATTATGTCATGAGACATGACAAGACCTTCAACCGCACCCGCTGCGACCGTCTTTTCCTGTCCTGTACTGGCTTTACTAGCCACATGCATGCCTACAGTCGACGTGGACTATTCCTTTTTTTATGTGCCTTTTACGAAACCAAGCCATAATATGATATGTATATACATACGGATGTATATTCATAGGTGCCCTAAGATTTATTTATCTCAATCTCTTTATAGATTTCACTGTGTATCACCGTTTATATGTATCTATCTAGCTAGCTAGTTAGCTAACAAGCAAGCTCTCTGAATTCTAATTCTCCTAGACTGGTTACCAAATATGGCTAAAGTGCCCTGTCAGTGCTATTATTATTTTAATCTTGGCTGAAGAGAAATAAAGGCGGATTCCTACCTTTCCCAAAGTGGTTAATAGTGAGTGGACAGAAACTGTCTTCTCCTGAATTTGAACCCAGGTCGCCGGTTCCATTTTCCACACAGTGAACCACGAATGCAGTAAAATGAAAAAGATAGGCAAATACGAAGGAGTGGAGAGAGGAAAAGAAACAAACTGTAAGCGAATCATCGAAAGAAGGGTGGGTGGGAGGAAAAACTAGAAAAAAGGGAAAGAGCGGGGAGAAAAATTAGGAAAATTCTTTTGGTGAAAGAGAGAGAGAGAAGAAAGAATTGTGCTTGGTGTCGAAGGCGGAGGAGGAGGAGGAGGAAGAAGAAGAAGCGGTTTACGCATGTGCAGATTTTTCCATTCCAGTCTGGTTGCTATGGCAACTGCGTGGAATCCTGTTTGTTCTTCAGTAGATTGATGCGTTTTGGTCGTAATAGAAAACAAAGGACAACTGATAAGAAAGAAAATCTGACATTTTCTCCGAGGACGGCATAACTTGGTATCAAAGTTTTTAGGAATGCGTTTTGCCTGCATCTATTATGGAAGATGTGCTCGGATGAAGACAAATAGAAACATTTACTGAGTGGGAATTGCAGATTTGTCTTCTTGTACACATTATGCGGCTGAGGGGTGGGGTATGTGCTGACTATCTTACTCGGAATAGTCTCCTTAATTTGGAAACGAACTTAAGAAAATTTTGACACTTTCAAATTCTCATGTGTTGGATAAATTGCGACTGCTGCAACGGTTAGACAATCTTTAAAAAGATAGATAGATAGATAGATAGATATGACGAGACGTAGATATGTGGATAGATAGATATGATGAGACTGAGAAAGATAGACTGATACGAAAAGACTGAGATAGATAAAGAATTAGGTAATAGATAGATAGATAGATAGATAGATAGATAGATAGATAGATAGATAGAAGAAAAGTAATAGATAGATAGATAGATAGATAGATATGAAGAAGAAAAGAAATAGATAGATAGATTGTGTGTGTGTGTGTGTGTGTGTGTGTGTGTGTGTGTGTGTGTGTTGACTAACACCTCCACCGCAAGAGTACTACGTGGCCCAATTTGAGACACCATGTTCATTTCCTAAGACGATACCCATTGTACTACGAGAGCCTCCACAAATAAATACATAGATAGATAGATATAATGAGACTGAGATAGATAGATAGATAGATAGATAGATAGATAGATAGATAGATAGATTGTGTGTGTGTGTGTGTGTGTGTGTGTGTGTGTGTGTGTGTGTGTGTGTGTGTGTGCTAACACCTTCGCCGCACGAGTACTATTTGACCCAATTTGCGACGCCATGTTCATTTCCTAAGACGATATCCACTGTACTACAAGCGCCTCTACATATAAAGACATAAATAGATAGATAGATAGATAGATAGATAGATAGATAGATAGATAGATGAAAAGTAAGATAGCTGACAACTAACCGACGGTCGAGCAAGACATGAAGCTGTAATTCCAGACATATTAAGATTTTAAGGTGACATCATGATCAGACTAATGACAACGAATAACAATGAATAATAATTGAACAGATGGTAATAAAAAGGAAGATACTGCCGGGTTTAGATGGGTATAGACCTCTCTGAACTAAACGATGTGCGACGTTAAAGTGAAGTTGAAATGCGAAATCTTTAATCTTCTCTTCAAGGAGTGGACATCTCTTTGGCCAGGCTCTCTTCCGCCATTGTTCGTTTTCTTAAATGAAATACTAATAGAACCCACTCCCACGCAAACTGGATTTAAATACAGTCACAAGTACGCATGCGCACATACAGAGCATGCTCAAAAAGTCTTCAAAGTGAATCTTTAAATTGTTTATTTAAATTCCATTTAAGACGATGTGCCCGTGGTTTAATGATTATCGTCGTAGGAAATGAACACGGCGACACGAGTTCAAATCCTGGACGAGATTTCATCGTAGCACGGTAAGTGGGAAAGGTATGAATCCAATTATATGGGTAAATAGTAGGACAGACTAGGTTCTTCAGCCTTAGTGAGGCAATTAGATTAGGAGAAGGAAAACTCTGAATTAAAACCTGTTAAACTCCGCTTAAAAATTGACCTTGTGTCCTATCCTGCCCGAGCGGAGGGGTTGGTAAATATGGATGTGCGCACTGTTGGGTAACTTATAAAATAATGTTGCTTGCTTGCTTTTAAGGCATATTGGATTATTTATGAGCCAAATCGGTTTTTTGGGGCAAGCATTTGAATGACCCAAAGTAAAACGAAAAGAAAGACCTTGCTTCGGAATTTAAAAAAAACTGTGGAACATGAAAGAGACATTGACACCAATTGTAATTGGTGCTCTTGGTACAGTCACCAAAGATTGGTACAAGGACTGGAAGACTTGAAAATAAGAGGACGAGTAGTGGCCATCCTGACAAGAGCGTTATTGAGATCGGCCAGAATACTGAGAAGAGTTCTGGAGACTTGGTGAGACTTGCTGTCACTCAAACTCCAGTGAGAAACCAGCTAAGGCTGATGTAGAAAAATGGAAAAGTAAATAATGATAATACTAAGTAGCCGAGCTACTCTCCTTGTAAGATGCTCGGGACCATTCTTAAAATAGAAATAGGAAGAACCGAGATAAATAGAGCAGAGGGCAAGAAAGTTAACTATGTACATTCGAAAGTTGACACAAACTGTATGTGTCAAGTAGGAGCAAGACCATTGGAGATAGCGTGGATGTATCAATACGAAGTCTTGAAGATATCGTTAAAAAGAGCCAAGTAAGATTAACTGTTGTAATATAATGGCCGAGGGATTTCGTTTTATGCCTTTGGTTTTAGTTAGGCTGAGAACCTTTCGGCTCAGTGCATGAGTTAGTTAGGTGCAACATGAACGCAGGTGTTCACACACGCGTGCGGGACGGACGTGTCATTCAGAGATGTAAAAATAGAAATCCCAGATAGGGGATGTGAATGACGTCCGGAAGCGCGCGGAGGATTTTGGGAGATTTGAAAAAGTCAGTTAGTTGAGTTGAGAACTAGACACCGAACGAAAAGGGTCGACTTTCGGGGCTCGCAGAGGCCAGACGAATTTTCGCGCTACGGGGTGCAGATGAAAAAGTCAGAATAGAAAGAATGTGTATCTCTCTCCTTATGTCGAAGAACCTTTAAACTCAAAGGTAATAAAAAGTTTCGTACCTGAACTAAAAAGTCGTAAGTGTTTTTCGTGTTTCGGGATTCCTATGTTCTATGAATATATGTTATAAACAGTCTATGTACGTTTCACACATATCCGTATCATAGGTGTGGTACACTGTGACCACTAACAACACAGACAGCATAAGGATAAACAGAACAATAACTAAGAAACAGAAATGAGAATAAAAAAACAACTGTATGGATATTTCAGGCAACAAACCGACGAAATCTCACACGAGAAAACCTGCACATGGCCACGGAAAGGAAACTTTAAACGAGAAACCGAATATATTTTGATAGGAACACAAAACAACGCCATAAGTAAAAGTTACGTTAAAGTGAAAATAGAAGATACGGAATAAAATTGCAAGATTAAGTTATGTGGTGATAGAGATAAAATCATTGATCACATAATAAATGAAATTATCAAACAAGTGCAAATGGAATATAAGACTAGACACGACTGGGTTGGAAAGGTGATCCACTAGGAATTGTGCAAGAAATCTAAATGTGACCCTTCAAATGGTATATGCACCAAGTAGAATCCACCAACAAAAAATGAGACGCACAAAATCCTCTAGGAATTTGAGATACAAATAAATGAATGGATCCTCGCCAGGTGATTAGACCAACTGATAATCAACAAAAAATATAGAGAATTTGCCATGTCGTGAATTTTGTTGTTCCAGCAGACCACTAAGTGAAAAAGAGACAAATAAACAGTTCTATTTCAAACAATTCAGTTTAACATAAGTACACAGTTTCATCATCATCATCATATCGCGTTGGTAGCACGGATATCCCTGACCCTCTCTCGCCACTCCTCCCAATCGTTCATCGCCCTAGGTAGGTCTTCGGGACAGCATCCCGTATCCTCACATAGCTGCTGAATGTATGTTCGTGCTGGTCGTCCTGCTTTTGCACGGCCATGTGTGGGGGTCCATAAGAGTACAATTCTATTTCAAGCTATTCAGTTTAGTCAAACAGTTTTAGTTCAAACAATTCAGTTTAGTATAAGTATGATAATTTACTCATGCAGGCATGAACTGCTCTTTGGTAGAAGTGAATACTCCAGCAGACAGCCCTGACAGTCGGACCGAATAATCTCGCCGGTAACCTGCTCATTTACCCCTGTTTGCTCAACTGTTCTTTGAGAATATATTTGTTTAACCCAATTCTTCCGTTGTGTATTTATTTCTGACCACTGACTTGGCCAAAACAATAAGTATATTGTTTTGTTTACACACTGTTAAATGTCAAAACAGTTCTATTTCAAACAATTCAGTTTAGCGTAAGCACAGTTTCAATGTCAAAAACAGTTCCATTTCAAACAATTCAGTTTAGCATACAAAAACGATTCCATTTGAAATAATCAGTTTTTCATAAGTACGTAGTTTAAATGTCAAAACAGTTCTGTTTCGAACAATTCAGTTTAGCATAAGTACCCAGTTAATTTCTATTTGAACCATAGATAAGACCCTATCAGGTGCTACCACTCCGGGCCAGAGTGGACCGAGGAGTGATGGCAATGAAATGGTACTCTGCAATCCCCAAAGCTCGAGCATTACTGGAACCTCATAATTAGATTGTTATGAGTCATATCCTGGATCCTTGTGGGGCGGGGGTTACCCCCTCTGCAGTGAAGCAGTCGGTGTATTCTACAGTCCCATCCGACTGTGTAAGAGAGAGCTGTGGAACAGGAGGTCGACGGTGGTGTCAGTTGTAATTGGCGCGCTGGGCACGGTCCCTCGGTGCTTGGAAAGGGGATTGGAAGAGTTGAAAATCAGAGGAAGAATCGACATTGTCCAACTTACTGTATTGTTGAGATGGGTCAGAATGCTCAGAAGATTTCTGGATACTTAAGGAGACTTGCTGTCTCTTAGCCTCCAGTGTTAGCCTCCACCTCTTGTTAACGCTGGTGTGAAAAACTCAAATGAAGTGAAATAATAATAATGATAATAATAATGATAATAAAAGAGAGTAGAAGACCAGAAATGATTGGGTGGGGAAGGTGATCCACTGGGAATTGTGCAAGAGTTTTAAGTTTGATTATCCGAACAAATAGTATATGCACAACCCAGAATCTGTCTTAGAAAATGAGATGCAGAAATTCTTTGGCATTTTGAGTTACAAACGGATCGTCTAATCTCGGCCAGACAACCAGACTAAGTAATAATAAAAAAAATAAATAAATAAAAAAAAACCCGAACCTGCCGAATAGTAAACTTAGCTGTTCCGGCTGACCCCAGGGTAAAACGGAAAGAAAGCGAAAACAGAGATAAGTACCTCGATTTTGCAAGAGAACTGAAAAAAACTATGGAACCTCAAAGTGACGGTGATACTAATTATAATTGGCGCACTCGTTGCAATAACCAAAAGATTGGTACAGGGACTGGAGGAGTGGAAATAAGATGAGCGAAGACCATTCCAACTGTAGCATTATTAAGATCACCCAGAATACTGAGAAGAGTCCTAGCGACTTAAGCAAACTTGTTGTCAATAATCCTCCTGTGGAAAACCATCAGCTTACGCTGGTGTGAAAAACTCTTAAAGGAGGAATAATAATACGACTGGGTGGGCAAGGTGATCCACTGGGAAATGTGCTAGAAATTTAAATTTGACCATACCAACAAATGGTATATGCACAACCCAGCACCTGCCCTTGAAAATGACACACATAAACCCCTTTGGGACTATGACATACACACGGACCACCTAATCTCGGCCAGAAGACCAGACCTTATAGCAATCAACAAAAAAAAAGAGAACTTGCAAAATTGTCGACTTTGCTGTCCCGGCTGACCACAGAATAAAACTGAAAGAATGTGAAAAGAAGGATAAGTACCTCGACCTTGCTAGAGAATTGAAGAAACTATGGAACATTAACGTGTCGGTGGTAGCAATTGTGATTGGTGCTTTTGGCACAGTGACTGATTATAAAAGAGACTGGAGGATTTGGAAGTTGACGTACATGAGGCGACCATCCAAACGACAGAATTATTGAAGACGGCCAGAATACTGAGAAGAGTCCTGGAGACTTGAGGAGACTTGATGTCACTCAAACCCCAGTGAAAAACCATCAGCTTACGCTGATGTCAAAAACTCTAAAAGAGTAAATAATAATAATAGATGCACCACTTGGACGCTAACAAATCGGTTGGAGAAAAAGCTAGACGACAATTACACAAGAATGTTGCGAACAATATTGAACAAGTTCTGGAGGCAACACTCCACAAAGCACCAACTATACTCCCATCTACCTCCCATCATGACATCTATCCAAGTTAGACGAACCAGACATGCAGGACACTGCTGGAGAAGCAGGGACGAGCTCAGAAGTGATATACTCCTATTGAACTCCACATATGGCCGAGCAAAAGCAGGACGACCAGCTCGAACCTATATACAGCAGCTCTGTGAGGATACGGGATGTAGCCCTGAAGACCTACCAGAAGCGATGAACGATTGGGAGAAGTGGCGAGAGAGGGTCAGGGATATCCGTGCTTGCGGTACGACATTATGATAATGATGTACCTAGAAAAGAAGGACTGCATTGAAGAGTGTATAAATGTTAAAATTCAAAGAAAGCAAAAGAATAAAAACGTAAAAAGTAACATTGGCAGAGAACTAAAAAGGTTCTGGAACATGATGATGACGGTGATACCAATTCTGGTAGGTACACTGGGAATGGTCCTGAAGGAATTTGAAATAAGAAGAATCAAAGACATCCAAACAACACTGTTAAGATCGGCTTGAAAATTCAAAAGAGTTCTTTAAGAAGAAGGTTTGGTTTGGTTGTTTAATGGCATATCAACCTTTGTAGGTTATTTAATGCTAAAGCAATTTCTCCTAGAAGAACAGTAATGGTACTATTTAACCCATAAGGGGGTTCATACCTTTCCCAAGGGTATTTGCCCAAAAGTGAACGTAATAGCGCGACTGGAGTACGAACTCGCGTACTACGATTCCGCAGTCTATCACTTTAACCATTACACCACGAGGTCACCTCCCAAAGGACAGTAGTGATACCATTTAACCCATAGCTGGGAGGATAAGGGTTTCATACCTTTCCCAAGGGTATTTGCCCGAAAGTGAACGTAATAGCGCGACTGGAGTACGAACTCGCGTACTACGATTCCGCAGTCCATCGCTTTAACCATTACACCACGAGGACACCTCCCAAAGGACAGTAGTGATACCATTTAACCCATAACTGGGAGGATAAGGGGGTTCATACCTTTCCCAAGGGTATTTGCCCGAAAGTGAACGTAATAGCGCGACTGGAGTACGAACTCACTTACTACGATTCCGCAGTCCAACGCTTTAACCATTACACCACGAGGACACCCCCTCAAAAGAGTACTGCAGACTTCAGGAAATTTTTTACCAATCAAATTCCAGTAAAAGATCTGTAGCTAACGATGATGGAAAAAAAGAATGAAATAACAGTAATACCTAAGAAGGGTCCTATAAAGATATCCATTGCAATTGATGTGGTTTGAACAGTCCCACAGGTTTGGAAAAAAATTGAGGTAAATGGAAATCAGGGGAAGAATCAAGGCCATCTTGACCACAGCTAAGATCAGCTAGAATACTGAGAAAAGTCCTGAAGACCTGAAAAAAACCTTGCTGTGATTCTGACTCCAGTGAACGAACTGGCGTGAAAAACTCACAAGGAGTCAATAATAATAATAATAATAATAAACTCCTATGGGACTTTAACATACGAACGGATCACCAAATCCTGGCCAGAAGACCAGACCTCATAATAATCAACAAAAAAAAGAGAATCTGCAAAATTGTCGACTTTGCTGTCCCAGCGAACCACAGAATAAAACTAAAAGAATGTGAAAAGAAGGATAAGTACCTCGACCTTGCCACAGAATTGAAAAAGCTGTGGAACATGAAAGTGACGATTGTACCAATTGTGATTGGTTCTTTTGGCACAATAACTAAAGGATTATAAAAAGGCCTGGAGGACTTAAAAGTTAGCGGACGGGTGGAGACTATCCAAACGAGAGCATTGCCGAGAACGGCCAGAATCCTGAGACGAGTCCTGGAGACTTGAGGAGACTTGCTGTCACTCAAACTCCAATGAAAAACTATCTGCTAACACTGATGTGAAAAACTCTAAAGGAGTGAAATAATAATAATAATAATAATAATAATAATAATAATAAGAAGAAGAAGAAGAAGAAGAAGAAGAAGAAGAAGAAGAAGAAGAAGAAGAAGAATTGTTTGTAAATAATTAAAGCATTATGGAACTATTCTTAATTAAAATAAATTTTTCCGCCTAGTCAGCGAGGCTTAGGATAAGCTGGCAGGTAAGACCCTCGTCGCACACAAAAGACGGGCGTCCTGGTTAGAGCATTAAACTGCATCTGATGGTGAGGCTACTATTCTGGAGATTGCCATTACTTCCAGGTCTACTTTGATCCGGATTTATGCATACATATATATATATATATATATATATATATATATTGTGTCACAGATAAACTAAAGCACAGTTACCGATAATGAACACTTCCAATAAAATAAAGATTGCACTCAAAACAAACAATGCCAAAAAAGCGCTTCATCTGAAGACAATCATTCGATATGATCGAAGCACTTAGGCAACGTCTCTATCAATTTGATCTTGATACAAAGAAAATAGCCGGAAACCTAAAGAAAAATAGAAGGTCATAAAAAAGAAAAGTTATGTTGTCTTTAATCAAACTTTTACAAATAATAGATGGTCGCCAAAATATCCTATAGGAGTAGTGGGAGGTTGTTGACCAGAAACCCCCCTGGAATAGAAAGAATGAGACCCCTTTTTGCCTAACCTGCACGAACTGGAAGACGGGGAGGGTTAGTTTGAAACGACACAGCTAAACAGAGATACGCGGCATGAACATTTGAAATTAAAACTCTGCGTCTACAGTTGGGAAGAAAAACATGACCACGTGTGGGAAAATGGGCAACAAAGAAGAAGCCTAATAGAACATGATTTACTATCTTGTCTATATCGAGTATTCACGAAAAAAAATATTCTTCAGATAAGTCTTATCCGTATATCTTTTGAACTTTATTATGTGTTTATATTATTTAGTTAGTTGAATACTATTGGAATAAATGTATTTTATATGTTGTTGAAATTGCTGTCGTGTTTGATTTTATTTTGCTAGTCATTCTGATCCATTGTTTTCGTGGAATAATTCCTCAGCCTATTGTCGATACCTTTTTATTACTATTATTATTATCATTATTATCATTCGTTCAATATCCATTATTAGCCAAATTGGGTAAATAGGACAAATCATGATTTTTTTATTCGTTTACGTGCTTCGTCAACGTCCCGGGACAAGGAATATCAAAATATTGGAAATATCGTCCGGACACAAGAGAAGAGGACGTAACAACATATATATATATATATATATATATATATATATATATGTGTGTGTGTGTGTGTGTGTGTGTGTGTGTGTGTGTGTAAATAACAATTTACGAGTGTGTTAGAAGTAAAGTTTTGATATGAATACAGTAATTTAAAAAAGAAAAAAACAAAAATAATGCCGTTTAAAAATATTTTCAGATTAGAGTACGGAAATTTTTCCTCTTTTTTTTAAAGAAAAAAATAATTGTTATTATTAAAAAAAAAAAAAAAAAAAAGGTGGGCATTTATAATGGAAGGTAAGCAAAAAAAATCATTTTCATGAAGCTCTAACAGTGAACTTGTTCGGAATAACTTTTATGATTTGAATCAATCATCTTATTAAAAAAGGAGAGAGAAAAAATAAATCAATGAAATGTGCCGACAGGAAGATTCGCTAAAATTTCCTTGAAATAATTTTGTTTCTTTTATTGACAAAAATCACATTCCTGAAATAATAGGGATAATTTTATTGAAATTTAAACGAACATTTTTTTTTTCTTTTTCACTGTACTGGAAACGAAAATTTAAATGCAAATATTTGATAATTTTTCTGCGCAGACAAAAGTCACGTGATTCAGAAAAATGTAAATGGTTGCAAAAGATTGCAAACGGTGCAAATATCAACTTTTTATACGAGAAAACTTGCAAAATTACATCTATATCTATAATTGGTGAGGGTTTGTCTGTCTGTGTTCTATAAACGACCAAATCATATTTACCCAACCCCTCCGCTCGAGCAGGATATGACACAAGGTCAATTTTTAAGCGGAGTTTGACAGGTTTGAATTCAGTTTTCCTTCTCCTAGACTAGTTGCCTCAACTAGGCTGAAGAACCTAGTCTGTCCTACTATTTACCCATAGCTGGAGGGAGAATAGCTGTATTCATACCTTTCCCAAGGGTATTAGTGCTATGTGAAATGCTATCAATCTCGTCCAGGATTTGAACTCATGTCGCCGTGTCCATTTCCTACGACGATAACCATTACACTATGGGCTCATCGTCTTAAATGGAATTTAAATAAACAATTTAAAGATTCAATTTGAAGACTTTTTGAGTATGCTCTGTATGTACGACAATTACCATTACACCACGGGCACCTATAAACGACCAAATGGTTGCGGGGAAACCATCCTGACATTAAACAAGCTTCAAAGGGTGATATGCCAGAAAACCAAACCAAATCAAGCCAAACTAAGGCCCACCCTTTTTGTAGGGTTTTAGCTCCCTGCAGAAATACAATCAGCATATCCTTTACCCCATCGACAAGGGGGGTTCACAAAAAAAGGTTTAGCCAATTATTTTTTTTTATTGAGAGTTTTTCACAACAGCGTTAGCAGATGGTTTTCCACTGGAGTTTGAGTAACAGCCAGTCTCCTCAAATCTCCAGGACTTTTCTCAGTATTCTAGCTGATTTCAACAATGCTGTAGTTTGAATGTTCTCCACTCGTCCTTTTATTCACAAGTCCTCCAATCCCGGTACCAATCTTTTGGTGACTATATCGATTTTACTCATTTAAGTGTTTTTCATACTAACGTTAGCTGATGGTTTTATACTGGAGTCGAGTGACAGCAAGTCTCCACAAATTTCCAAATCTCTTTTCAGTATTCTGACTGATTTCAACAATGCTGTAGTTTTGATGGTTTCCAATCGTCCTCTAATTTCCAAGTCTTCCAGTCTCCTTATCAATTGTTTGGTGACTGGACCGAGCCCGCGAATTACAATTAGTATCATCGTCTATAATTATTATTGTTTACTCATTAGAGTTTTTCACATCAGTTTTAGTTGATGGTTTTTCACTGGAGTCTGAGTGACAGCAAGTCTCCTCAAGCCTCCAGGACTCGTCTCGGGATTCTGGCTGTTCTCAGCAATGCTGTCGTTTGGATAGTCCCTACCCGTCCGCCAACTTCCAAGTCCTCCAGACCTTTTAATAATCCTTTAGTTATTGTGCCTAAAGCGCCAATCACAATTGGCACAATCGTTACTTTCGTGTTCCACAGCTTTTTCAGTTCTCTAGCAAGGTCGAGGTACTCATCCTTCTTTTCAGATTCTTTCTGTTTTATCCTGTGGTCCACCGGGACAGCAAAGTCGACAATTTTGAAAATGCCCTTTTTTTTTTTTTTGTTGATTAAGGTCTGGTCTTCTGGCCGAGATTAGGTGATCCGTTCGTATGTTAAAGTCCCATAGGAGTTTATGTGTGTCATTTTCTAGGATATGTGCTGGGTTGTGCATATACCATTTGTTAGTATAGTCAAATTTAAATTTCTTGCGCCTTTTCCAGTGGATCACTTTGCCTACCCAATCATGTTTCGTCTCTGTCACCGCATAGCCTACATTTACTGTTTTGTTGCGTCTTATCTAGTCTCGCTTTGATATGATATCATTATTATTATTATTATTATTATTATTTTGTAAGAGAAAAGAGTTATGTATAGAATTTAGCATTTCGTCGACTTGAAAATTTGACAGCTCGTTTTTCTTTCGGCTGTTGAATTTTTTAACAGCTCTCTATTTGTAACACGTGACCAATTTACTTTCGCTCTTGCTAGCAATATCACAATATCTTATTTTCCTAAAGTTTTTTTCTAACGGTTTATTGAACCAAGCGGTTTTCTGCTATCTCTCATTCTAATTTCCTAATTAGATTATCGATTTTCATCTTCATCAATTCACCGGTGCCCTAAGCATAATATTCCTAGTTTCGTAATTTGAAACCCTTCGGTATTCTTTGCCAATCACTTCCCTTCTTAATTTATCTGTCTTTTTCACTGTCCACCATTTTTCTGGTCCACGTTTCCCGCCCTTTTCAGACCTGTCTTGCCACTCACTGGAAAATATTTCACACACACACAAACACACACACACACAGTCCTCTCTCTCTCTCTTTCTCTTTCTCTCTCTCTCTCTCTCTCTCTCTCTCAGGCTTATCTCCCCTGATAAAGTTTTCTCGTTGTCTTGGTTACAACCCGATCTCGACCAAAAGACGGATCAGATAGAGTGCCCGAATGAATCATGCTGGAAAATGCACCTCCGCTAAATGAAAATGTTGTCCCGTATTGGATGCGATCTTTATTTTTCTGTAAAGTAAATAAACCAACATTACTACGATCAGCATATGGATTGTATTTTCTCGCATATTTTATCACAAGGAATCGAATTCAAGATGTAATCAAAGCTGAGGTGAAACACCAGTAAATGATATATTGCTTGCGAGGATCTCATTTACTGAAAGCGATATCAACATACAAAGCTTAGACTGATATCGATAAATAATCAACCAGATGGAAACTCATCTCTATGATCAAATAAAACAGGAATTCTTTCAAGCTGTTGCAGTGTCACTACTACTGTACGGCTGCACAACCTGGGTTCGAAGGAAACCCTTAAAGAAAGATCTAGATGGGAATTATACCACAGGCTATTTTGAAGAAACCCTAGAAAATAGCAGTTGTACGGCCACTCACGTCCGATCACTCAAACCATCTAAGACGAGCAAGACATAATGAGCACCGCGAGAGAGGCAAATACGAATTTATATGCAGCGCGAGAAATATCTAATAGAGAGAAAATATCAAAATCAAGCCCTAAGCGTCAATTGGCATTAAACAACCCACAGAGATTGATATGCCGTTAAACAAAACTCAAACTGAGAAGCCAACTAACAGAATTTAATCGGATAACGATTTTAAAATATTCTTAGATTTTAGGAAGAATGTTCTAACTGCCTATGAGGTAGTCATGACAACGTGATTCGGAAATTTGATCGTTTCATCACTTGGTAAAGTTTTTTGTTTCTCACCTTTTAAATTTTCATGAAAATCTGGCGTTCCTAATTACATGACAACCTTATATGCTGGTGAAACTATCAGAGTTCTCTCTCTCTCTCTCTCTCTCTCTCTCTCTCTCTCTCTCTCTCTCTCTCTTGGTCTGTACCAACTGGTAATGGCTTCTGACAGGTCCTCTAGACAACATCTGGTGTCTGCACAGAGCCGATGCATGTAAGTCTTTGCTAGTCGGTCAACACTGGTATGTCCATGCGTAGGAGTCCATAGGAAAACGTCACTTATGAGTTCGTTCTTACTTCTCGAATAGAACACAACATGTCTTGTTGGTCTTACTTTGATGGTTTGGGAGACGGAAGGTGAGTAGCCGTACAGCTGCTGATTTCTTCGTTGGAGGGTGCTGCTTCCAGGATTGGTTCAAAATAATTCGTAGAATTGAGGTGATGCCACTCTTCAGTAGTACCAACACAGCCACTTTTCTTGAAATTCAATAAAATTTCAAAAGCATAATCTGATGACAGGGCGAAACGTCATAATAGATATATCCACCATTTTTTTTGACGTCTTATTCCTCTTCCAATAAGTTTTTATGTGACACCGGGGCCCCGAGGCGATTAATTAAAATATAAAGCAACAAGCGAAAAGAGTTAAAAGACTTTTAAAAGACTTGTGTATTTGCCAGAATCAGTGACGAGCACCTAAGTACTTAAAAATATAAGAATATGTGTCAACACTTTATAAACATATGTTCTGGAGTTTGTAGGTAAAAATAAAAATCATTTAGCGGAGAGGTCAAAAGGCTAGATAAGACAACTTTACAGCCCGGTTGGAAGTGGGAAATAGGTTTATTTTGGGGAAAAAAGCAACGGAAATGATATTTTCTTCTTAGCGTCGACGTTTTTCATGATTAGAATATCATATGATAAAAAGTGACCAACCCTAAAAGATTAGATGAACTATAGACTAAATCAAAGTTTTTCAATACATGCAATATATGGTAGTTCCTTACCAAAGTCTTCTTAGTTATAAATATTGATCCAGATTTTCACCAAAGAAAATGGATTCTTTATTAAATTGGGATCGAACGAACAAGGAAAAATCTGAGCGTACCAACCCGATAAAATGTTCTTGTCGAGCCAAGAAACTAATTTTGAATCTTTAACTAGAGGCAGAGTCTTGATGAAAAGGAAAAACGACCTTAAGACTTCAGCATTGTTAACGATAATGACGAATACCTTTCTGAGAATAGAACAGCCAAGGTTTGAAGAATGATAGACACTCAACAATGCTGGATTAACGGTTTCTTGGCACTTAAGAAGAGTCTGGCACCTTGTGTCCCACCTCGTTAATGTTTGTCGTCCACGTTACTGTCATAATGTCACTTAGCGGCTGTCTTTGATGTGGGAGCACATTCTTAAGCGTTTACCGATAATCATTATTGCATCAAATACATTACTTGATCAGATGGGTCGAAAAACTAGTCAGTTAGCTGGTTCGTTGTTGAAAGTCTTTAAAGTCTATCAGTGCCACCTACGAACCAACTTTTATACTAATCCACACAAAGATTAGGGAATAAGCACACTCACATTATGTTCCCATTGATTGATTGATTTTAATGGCATGTCAACCCGTCAAGGGATATTTTAGGCTAAGAGGTTTGTTTTATGTTCATATTTACATTTGTTGTGTAGAGATTTATTTTTCTTTTTTGCACACGGTCCTATCGAATACAAAACATTTTTAAACAGATATATTTGACCCATAAGTGGTACTACTACTTCTAGTCCAAGTAGATCTGGAAGATGTACTCCTTATTCCTCAGATCTGGAGCCTCACCGTTATACGCAGTTTAGTGACACACCTTTATACTTTAATACTTTATTAAAAGGCTCACTTGTCTAAAGGGGACACGGTCAATGTAATTTAATCTCTTTTGACAGACCAATCTTTGTTTCTTGAGACAAAAAAAATACACGGTAGCTTCGTCATGCATTTCATTTCACACGCCTCATTCTGGAAATTCATTTCATACGCCTCAGTCTGGAAATTCATTTCACACGCCTCAGTCTGGAAATTCATTTTATACGCCTCAGTCTGGAAATTCCTTTCAC